>CM037853.1:186927709-187069727 GCA_021234595.1 Delia radicum
GTAAACTTTCGATTTTATAACGTCACTCTCCCTAGAAGTAGTTCGGTTTAGTGTCAAATACACTATGCAAAAAATTATGGTGATCGCTTAAGGGAACTGGTTGCCTCAAACGCTTGAAAAAGCGCAATATGTCAAATTTGACCATTAGATGAAAAAAAATTTTTTTTTTTTTGTTATTGATTTTGCCCAAATTTATGTTTCACCAAGGTTAAAGCTGTCTTTTTGACCAATTTCCCTTTTGCCAAGTCTATATAAGCTTGCTGAAAAAATAATAATAAATCGTATAAAGCCAATCATAGAGCACAACATATTAATATATATATATATTCCCGTCGTTCCTATAAGGAGCATAGGGCCTCAACAAACTTCTTCCATTCCAATCTGTCCATCGCAATATTTTTTTCTTCGCTCCAGCTTTTGCGCATTCTTCCTGATTCGATGTCAATTTGTCTTCTCCATGTGTGAGCTGGTCGACCTATTCTGCGGCTTCCCTGGGGTTCCACTCAATAGCATTTCTGGCAATATCGGTGGGCGGCTTGCGGAGTGTGTGGCCGATCCAGTTCCACTTTCTTCTCTGTATTTCTACATCCATTGGGATTTGGTGTGTTGCACGCCACAGATTATCGTTTGATATGGTTCGTGGCCAGAAGATTCTTAGAATTCTTCGAAGACATTTGTTGACGAAAACTTGAAGAGATTTATGTCTCGGGAGGCAGCATTCCAAGTTTCACAACCATATAACAATGTTGATTTGACATTGGAATTAAATATTTTAATTTTAACACGACGTGATATTGAGGATGATTTCACACCTTAGTGAGCTGACCAAATGATTGTGTGGCTTTTTTTATTCGGCTAGATATGTCAGCACTAGATCCACCTTTTTGATTTATAATAGCTCCAAGGTAGCAGAAACTTTCAACTTCTTCCAAGGTTTCATTATTAATGAGAAAGGGGTTTAAGTTTTCGGAATTAATCCGCATAACCTTGGTCTTTTTTATATTGATCTTAAGCCAGCCTTTGCTGATATGTCGGTAAGCCGCTTCAACTTCGTAGCCATGTCAATATAACTATGAGAAAGAAGGCATATGTCATCTGCATATTCAAGGTCTTCTAATCTTTCATGCGATGCCTCGATTATCCACTATTGCATGGTGCATCACGCTGTCTAACACTATGTTGAAGAGTAGTGGAGACATAACGCACCCTTGGCGAACTCCATTACCAACATCAATTTTACGGCTTAGTACTCCATCGTGTAAAACTCGGCAGCTAGCCCCAGCGTATAGACTCTTTATCAGTTGAATGAATTTACGGGGAACGCCTTTACATTCAAGCGCATTCCAGATGACATTATGGGCCAGAGTGTCAAATGCCTTCTCAAAATCAATAAAGATAAGGTACAGAGAGACCTCCATTCAACTGACTGCTCTACAATTACTCTTAGTGAGTTGATGTGGTCAACACACGACTTGTTGGGGCAAAACCCAGCCTGTTGTTTCCTTATAACTGGCATTAGCTCATCCGCTATCCTCTTGGTTATAATGTGTGCTAAGACTTTATTGAGCCTACTTAGTAAAGTGATACCCCGCCAGTTGTTGCAGTTAGTTAAGTCTCCTTTCTTAGTTAACTTTACTATAATTCCCTCTTTAAGCTCGGGTTGGATTCTCTCAGATAGCCATATTTCTTCTACTGTAGGTAAAAGCAGTTCCGCACTCGTTGTGAGGTTAACCTTCAAAAGCTCTGAAGATATGTTGTCGCTGCCTAGACTTTTGTTGTTCTTTAGTAAGCTGATTGCTACTACAATCTCAGATATTGTTGGAGGAGTAGTGCTGATATTAAGCTGCATATTGTGGGCGATACAATCACATATAGGTGGGGTTATTTGTGGGCATGAGGAGAACATTTCGGAGAAGTGTGCAGCCCAGAGTTCAACTTGTTCGTCTTTGGATGTAATAAGTGTTCCGGAATTATTTTTTATTGGTTTACTGGATACTGAGGAGCTGTTACTCGTAAGCTTCTTAATGATTCGATATAAGTCACCGGTACGGTTCGTCTCAGCTGCAGACTGAGCCTCTTGGGCAATTGCATTAGCCCATGCACGTTTGTCCTTACGAGCACTTCGTTTTACTTCGCGATCTACGGAGGAGTATTGGCTTTGGAGAGAGTTGAGTGCGGCTTTGAGTTCTTTTCTCCTATTTATGGTTGCCCTTGTCTCATCATTCTTTACGTCCATTAGGTTTAAGTCCTATGTGTTCTGTGGCAGCGTTTATTAATATATTTTTCGTCGTATTCCAATCTTTTCGTTGGTCATGAGATGTTAGTGTCAACGATTCGTTTAGGGCATTTAGATAGTTTGATGGGATTTTTCAGTCTGCGAACATCAAACTTTTTCGATATACGTGAGTCATTTCTTTTCACAGCTGCTATCTTTATACGCACACTTGCAATGAGTAAATGATGGTCACTGGCTATGTCAGCACCTCTTTTGTTTCGCACATCCAGCAGTGAGCCACGCCATTTTTTTGAGATAGCAATATGGTCTATTTGGTTCTCCGTGACATGATCGGGTGATACCCATGTTATTTTGTGTTTTCGTTTGTGTGGAACAATGTCCCTCCTATGACCAGGTTGTTCTCCGCGCACATGTTTACAAATAGATCGCCATTTTCCGTTCTTCGGCCTAATCCATGTGCCCCCCATTATGCTCTCTAGACCCACGTTGTTCGGCCCAATTTGAGCGTTTAAGTCGCCCATTACAACCAGTATATCTCCACGATTTGAAGATGTTATTGCACGATCGAGTAGACTATAAAATTCTTCTTTCACAGAAAGCTCAGAGGTTTCGGTAGGTGCATAGCATTGAATGCATGTGAGGTTTCTAGCACGTGTACGTAGTGTTATTGAAATTAAGCGATCTGAGTAGGGATTCCAGCTAATAAGAGCTTTATGTGCTTCCCTTGAAAGGAGAAAACCACTCTATTACACTAAGTTTCAGAGAAATGTTTCTCCTACTTACCTGAGACGTTATTAAAAAGCACAACAATGTAATCACACCAATTGGGTTTTAGAGAAAAACATTCCACCATAGATCAGATCCACAGTATTACAGAAGTAATCGAGTGCACCCTTGAGAACAGTAAAGTCTGCTCTGCCATATTTGTGGATGTTGCCAAAGCCTTTGACAAGGTTTGGCATGAAGGAATTTTATACAAATTGTCAATATTTATGTCACGTAACTATTGCAAGATAATAGAATCATATTTAAAAAACAGATTCTTCACTGTCAAATACGAAGACGATTACTCAGATATAAAGGAAATTAAGGCGGGAGTGCCTCAGAATAGTATTTTGGGCCCATTATTGTAGCTAATTTTACTTGCGACCTTCCACACCCCACCTAACACCACCATAGCTACATTTGCCTATGACACCGCGATCTTAGCAGTTGGCACCACAATACTTACAACCAGCTAAAAATAGTATTGCAAGTTGGGCCAGTTTCTGAAAAATTCAAATAAATGATACGAAATCAGTACATGTAAACTTTACAAACAAAAAAGTAAAAGTTATTCCATTTAGAATATATGGGAAATAAAATCCCTCATGAAAACCAAGCTAAGTACTTGGGCATGACGCTAGACGCGAAGTTTAAATGGAAAGAGCAAGTCAAAAAGAACAAACAAGAACTTGAAATTAAATACAGAAGCTTAGAATGGTTAATTGGCAGACGTTCGAATTTATCAATCAAAAATAATCTTTCAGTATATAACCAAGTTATTAACCTATTTGGACCTGTGGCATCCAGATGTGGGGATGCGCTAAACCTAGTGTCGTTCGTATAATTCAACGATATTAAAACAAAGTTCTTAGAAGAATAGTTAATGCACCATGGTACATAAGGAACAATGGCATTCACCGAAATCTTGGAGTGGAAAATGTTACCACCGTTATACAAAAATTCGCTATTGCCCATCAAAATCGTTTGGCTATACATGTGAACCAGGAAGCGAAAAGGCTCCTTAATGCCGAAGATCAACTTCGTAGGCTACAACGCACAAAACCTCATGAGCTCGTTAGGCTCGTAACAAACGATGACTAAGAAATCCTTTTAAGTTTAACCTGAAGAAATTTGCTGGTTAGTCATATCCAACTAGTTGTAAAGAAAATTTTGAAACTGTACATAAATGATTTAAAGTTTTAAATTAAAAAAAAAACTAACTAAAATTTATAATCCAATTAAATACAAAGCCAATTTCGTCAATTTGTTTAAAACGTAGTTATAAGTTCAAAATTAAAGAAAATACAGCTAAAATTAAATTTCTTTGAAATCCGCTAAATTCAAATCGCTATAAAAAAAAACGAACGAACTGATATTTATAATATTTCACATTTTTATCTTTACGATATATATAAAAAACTAGTGGAGAGCGACTTTAATTGTTAAAAATTGTCTTTAATAAATTTTCAAATATGTAAAAATGCATACACTCAAAAAATAAGTTAGTAGAAAAGTTAGTAAAACGTCTTGTAAATCAGGTATACTATTTTTTAGCAAATATTTTTGCTAAAATCGTGTTTTCAGCTAAAATTTTTTTATACTTATTCAGCACTTAACTGTTTTATACTAATGCTTTACTAATATACTAATGTTTTACTAATTAATTTTGCTAAAAAAAATTGTGCTGATAAGCAGATGTCGCGGCATGTCAAGATGTAGTAGAGAAGAGGAAAATGATATTAAAAAGTACAACTCTAACAAGACAAGTAAAAAAATCAACCATGAAAAAACATATACAGACATGTAGACAGAGTAAAGAGAAAGCCAAAAGCACACATCTTAGGTAGATTTGTACGGTTTCTTTTTCTTATTGCAAAAAAAGGGTTGTTTTTTCGTTTCGTTTGTTTTGTTTATTTTTCGTTTCGTTTCTAGAATTATCTTCGGCAGTTTCGTCATAGCATCATTAAGACAACCATTGATGTAAGTAGTAGTTGAAAGAAAATTTTTGTTATGTTATATATATTTATTTCTATATATTTTCAGATATTAAATTAATTCATGTCGTCAATGTGGGAAAATTAAAATTGTTATATTTCGTTATTATAGTAAATTATTTTTAAAAGAATCATAAAAATATGTTTTATGATTTTCAGCAAATAAATTAACTAAATTACAATTTTTCTACAAATTTTTTGCGTTTTTTTCAGTCTACTAAAATTCAGCAAAAAATTTATTATTTTTACCAACGCTTTTTTATTTCTAATATACTAAGTGTTAGCAAAACTTTTGCTGAATCTACAAATTTTGTTGCTAAAAATCAGCTCGCTGATTTTCAGCAAAAGATTTTGCTGACATTAGCAACTTTTTTGCTAGCATCCTCCTGACTAAAATTTTGCTGACTCAGCAAAATTTTTTGCTGACTTTACAAACTTTTTTTTATGAGTGTACATCTAATTTCAAATTTGACATATTTTCCTATTTTCAAGGCGTTTAAGGCACCCTTTCCCCTTAAGCGATCACAATAATTTTTTGCATCGGGTATTTTGATAAAAACGAATATTTCTGGGGGGAATTTCGATCTCTAGCATGCTTTTGTTTTACCCATACAACTTTGGAGCACCTTAAGGAATATATATGATTTCTCATATGAACATGTATGAATCATTATGAATACGTAGGAATCATGTATGGATGCATGTGGAGATATATGAAGCATGTGTTCTCATGTGTGGATCCGTTGTCGATTTTTAACAGGGAATGCAGAACTGTGGTGAAAATGTAAGATAGTTTCTAATCATAAATGTGGTTTACAAATTATTGATTTATGATATCAAAATAAAAAAGATGATCTTTCATCTGCAATAATGAACAAACCAATTTTCTATTGTTTCCCTTTAGTTACCCATTTAAAAATCATTTATTAATATGTATGAGCTCATTCATGCTAATATATGAAGTCATTTAGGTCATACATGTTCATTATTGGGCTCCAAGCGTGTATGAAAGAATGAAAATATTATTTGGGTGTAAAACTACTGCCCCAAACATTTGGATAATCAGATATCGGGGAAGACTTGCCCGCATCGGTACGTCGTGATACTGATTTGAGCAGTACAATGTACTGATTTTTGGTCATTGTACTGATGAAAACATAGTGTACTTATTTGTGCTGATTTTTTCTTAATTTGTACTGATTGAACCGAGTTTTAAAATTTTTAGAATATTTTAAATTGTTCTATTAAAAAAAACTAATATTTTGACCCATTTTGATGTTTTGTAACAAGTTTAAAAAAAACAAAAATGCATTCGGAACCAAATATATTTTATACATCAATAATTTTTAATGTGATGGAAACTGTTAAAAAAACTTTAAAACTAAAAGTATTTATGTAGGAAACTCGTTTTAAATCTATGATTACACTCTAATATTTCTGTTGAAATTTACCCAACTTATTGTAGGAAACTATACTACTACTATAAGTTGGGTAAATTTACTCTATGTGTGTAAATGAAAAATACACACATTACGTGTAAGTTGGTCAACAAAAATCGTGTAAATGTACTATGCAAGTGCGTAAAATGTAATTCAATTTAGAAATAAATGATAATGTTACTGAATTTTTTAATAAAAAAACATGCTTTAACTTGTAAGTAGAAATACATTTTTATATGCGTAAGAAGCCCCTAAAAAGCGTATATTTACCTTGCAGTAAGAAAGAAAAACAGCCCAAAAAATGTTTCAAATTAAACAAAGAATTAATTTTAGAAAGAATTTTATTAATGTGTTGTATAATAATAAATATAATATTTTTGTCTTGTGTTTTATTGAGCTAAAGATCCTTTATTTTATAATTATAAGTATTTATTTCCAATATTTCGTCTTCGCATTGGAAGACTTCTTCAGGGAAAATTTTTATAATTAAAAAACTTAAAAATAATAATTACAAAAAAAAAAAGAAAGGCGGGAAAATAAAATATTTTCTAATGTCAATTGAAAATTAACCCAGAAAACAAGTATGAATATTGAAATATCATAACATAGCACACAATTTTAAATTAATAGTTTTCTTAAAATCTAAATGAGAATTATAATAATTTTATTGTTTCCTATTGACTAAATGTCTGTAATTCTGTGCAATATTGGATGTGTCTGTTTTATAGTTAATCCTTTGTGTTGATGGTACTTTTATGATCTGTAACATTTCTAATGTATATCTTCGTTTGTAATTGCTTTCTGTGTTTAAAATTGATGTGTTATCAAAATCTGGATAATGATTGGAGTTGCTGCAGTGTAATGATAATTCTGTTTTTGCGTAGAAGTGGTTTTTAATTGTATTTTTGATCGGATTTATTACCTGCTATTCTAGTTTTCAGTTTATTCTTTGGGGGTACCTATGTATACTTTAGTGCAATTTTCTGTGTCATTACCCCTACATGGTATCTTATAAACTAAATTGGACATATCAAATTTACTTATTTTATCTTTTATCTTGCTAAATAGTGAACCTAATGTTTTATATGTTCTATGTGCTACTAAGTATTTCTTATCATCGAAAATTTTGGATTTTTCTAATCTTTCAGATATAAGAGGAACATAAGTTAAAGATTTATAAATTTGGGTTCCGCAACCCTTATCGTATTAACATTATTCCGGTTTTTAAATTGGCTTATTAATTTGCAGCTTAAATGTATTGGGTAATTATTATCCTTCAAAATATCCTTAATTTTTCTTATATTAGTTTCATGAAATTCTACAATCGCTTATTCTTAATACTCTGTCAATTGTATTTTTCGCAGTATTAATTATTATTCTCTTGGGGTGTTTTGAATGTAGTTTATTATCCTACCAGAAGCTGTTGGTTTTTGATACCAATCTATTTTTAAGATGTTATTCCTTCTCATTATCAATGTATCTAAATAGGGAATTTTAGAGTTACATTCTTCTTCTATCGTAAATTGTATATCTTCATGAAAAGAATTAAATGTTGACAAAATATTATTAACTGAATTATAGTGAATAATACAGAACAAATCATCAACGTATTTTGTAATTATTTTTGGTTTTACATCTAATTTCTCAATGCAAGATCTAATAATTCTTCCATTACTATGTCAGCCACAATCGGAGAAGCTGGAGATCCCATTGGAAGACCCTTTCTTTGTAAATATATTCTATTATCATATTTAAAATATCTGTTATCTCCTATACAAAATTTCAAGATGCGTAAGAAAAGGTCCTTCACAATTTTCGTGTATTCTTTTATAATATTCCATTTGCCCTCAATAATATCTAATGCTTTATCTACTGGAATACTAGGAAACAAAGATACAACGTCAAGTGAAATAAGTTTTTCATCATCTTGTATCTTTAAGTTCCTTATCTTTTCTCTAAATTCTAAAGAATCCTTTACATTGTATTTAGAATTCTCAGTTACTTTCTTCAGAATACTCGTAACATAATCTACAAAGTTCATAAGATGGGGAATTTACAAAAGAACAAATTGGTCTCAAGGGAAGATGTTCTTTATTAATTTTAGGCACCCCATACAATCTAGGTGCTGTAAAGGATTCTTTAGAATTTAGAGAAAAGATAAGGAACTTAAAGATACAAGATGATGAAAAACTTATTTCACTTGACGTTGTATCTTTGTTTCCTAGGATTCCAGTAGAACCGGTTCTAAATTTCTTAGATCGCGTTTTTTCTCGAAAACAAAGCATCGCAAAGCAAAAAGAGAATTTATTTGGAACATCGCCTGTGTTTCGAAAACTAATAAAGATACATTTACAACTACTTTAAGTTTCTCGGCAATATTTTTCGTTTTTTTTCAATTTAAGCTTTCCTTCCAATTTGAAATTTTTTTTTCCTTTTTGGCGATTTTTTCCTTTTGCAATTTTTATTTTTAGTTTTGAGATTTTTTTCATTTTTATTAGGGATTTCTGTAATGTTTTTGCGATTTTTTTTAATTTGTGGCGATTCTTACATTCTTTAAATGTTAGCTTTTTTTTTTTAATTTGGAGATTTTTTTTTAATTTTAAGCGATTTTTTTTATTAATTTTAACGTTTTTTTTTTAAGATTTTTTAAATTTTAGCGATTTTTGGCGATTTTTTCAATTTTGGCAATTTTTTTCAATATTGCCGATATTTTTAAATCGATTGAGTAAAAACCGCCTGAATAAATCGAATGAAGAATTTTATTCTTTAAAGCTCTGTACATATATTATATTTTTCCACAATTAGGATGCAAACACTTGGAAATAAACTAAACACTATCACAAATACTACAGTTATACATTTTTTTTCATTAAAATTCTTAATAAATTAAATTTTTAGATTTTTTTTGGCTTTTTTACTTTGTTTAATTTTTTTCAATTTAAAAATGTCAAAATATTTATTACTATTATAAGTTACAAACTTTGTGCGTAAAAATTTTATTTAACAAAATAATACTGCTTTTAGGCATAATGTGTTTAATTGTAAACATATAATTAGTAAAAATACTGTAAGTAGGTATTATTGTATATAAAAGTGTGCGGAAAATAGTTTTACACATTTTTATATATAAATTTACCGAATTTGCGTAATAATACATGAAACTTTACTCGTTTTATAGTAGTAAATTTACAATAATTTTTTAGAGTGTAGTTCGAATGGAAGTGCTTCTAATCGAAAATATTCAAAACTTTAAAATCTTGTGTGTTTCTAGAAAAAAAAAATATTCAGGACGACAAATTAAAAAGTCGGCAGTCTGCACACACAGAGAAAACTTCCAAATAAAATTCATTTGCTAGGATCGAAATCAGTAGGTTTTCACAATAAAATTCGGTTAATACAACTAAAATTTAATTTATAAAATTTAACTAATGCAGTTTTTCACAAAATGAAAAAAACTATAATTTTTATGAAACTATTTTCAATAAAAATAAATATTATAAAATTTTATAAAAAACGTTATTAATCTAATGAAAACTTTTAATGGAATTTCAGCGAAACTTCATTAATTTAATGCAAAAATTCATTAATATCATGCGTATATTTCTCTCAGAATAGAATTTAATTCATAAAAACTAGATGAGGTTTTAGATTTTTATATAAATTTTAGTCGTTTTTATAATTTTGTAAGAAAATTCCCCTTAATCTAAACTCTTACATAGGAAAAGTAAATTCGCTGTATTTTTTAGAATTCATCACAAGATTTATATTTTTTAAAAAAGTTTGTACTGATTTCATGTCAGAAAGAAATGGCCGTAAAGTTTAAAGACGGATTGCAAGGGGAAAATATGACTTCTCAAAAACGTGGATACTTTAAAAACGAATAAAAAAAAAAAAAAAATTAAATAAAAAACATTAAAGAATCGTGATTCGGAGTGAATTTTCTTTGTAATAAAGCAATACAAATTTAAATCGGCTAGAGCACAGCCGAATTATTAAAATTTTCAGCGCCCAGGTGAAAATGATAATATACCAACATGAATGATTCCATGTATGAGCTTATATTGTTTCATATAACATGAATGGAGATTGGCTCATACATGCAAACAAAAAGTTCATAAATGAAATATATGCTAAATATTGTTTCATATATTCGTGTGTGATTATTGGAATGTATGTGATTGTTGTAACATATGTTCATGTTTCATTGACTTTGAAATAAACAATTATTGTTTCCCAATAACTACTTGAAATTTTAGAAAACCCGGTTTTGGTTTTTGGAATTTGAACAAAACCGGTTTTTAAATATTATATAATTTTACCTAAAAATTGATTTTAGTTTTTTTATTTAAAATAATTTTGAATGACCTTTAAAATAATTTGTAGATGGTTTTCAGAGAAGAATAATAATTTGTACAAATGATTTAAAATTTTGTTTTATGATATATACCACCACACAATTTATTAAGAACGGTTCATTATTGGAAACGCCATCAATGAAACAGATTTTAAAGAGAAAACAATTTGTTTAAAAATGTCAACACAAAATTAGAAAATATGTGCTTTTATAACCAAATATAACGTGACAGAATTAAAACATTTCAACAACTCAAAAATGATATAAATGTTATTAAAGTCTTTTATATAAGTAATTTTTAAGTGATAAGGAGGTCACTTGCATGCATCACTTTAATAAAAAACTGGTTTTTAGGAAAGTTTTTCGGAATATTGGGTTTTTAAACAGAATTTAATAAATTTTCGGTTTCTAATATATTAAAGCTAAAATAGAGTAGTTAAGAAAAATTGGTTATTCGAGAACAAAAAAACTGGTGTATTCGATATTAAAAATTTAACTTTTTAGAAAAACTGAAACCAACAACACACAAAAATCCGGATGAAACCGGTTTTGAAAAACCGACTCGATCACCCTATTACGTTCACAGATATCATGCACACCCGAGTAAAAACGTCCATATACAATCAGATCATATATATATATATATTAGGGCAGGTCAAATTGTATGGAACGATTTTTTGATGAAGCGTATAGCAAAAACATAATCTATAGGTGATTCTGAGAAATTTTGCTGAAGAGACCATAGCTCTAAGTCGGATTTGGATCACCCCAAAATTTTAAAATAGATATTTTTCCATATATACATAGAATAATTTAATTAAATTCGTCATAAAATCGGATAGAATTATAGTAGATTTCTCAATATGGGCTTGTTTGAAAGGTATTTTTATCACCTTTCCGAATCTGTATTGATACTAATATTTTTTTTATTTTTAGTAGAGATATTAGGAATTTTTTGTCGAAAAATAGCCTAAAATGAACTTTTAACTAATAAATTCTGAGTTTTTCTTCGATTTTTTTCGAGAAAAATTGTACGATCCAACTAAACTGAGAATTTACAAAAAATATATATTAAATTTCGATACTACCGATTATGTCAATATAGTTGATATGAATAACGACGATATATTATTTGAACCAGCATTTACTCGACAGATTCCATATGATCACTTGGTGGAATACTTACACGCTAAAAAATGATTGTAAATTTACTACTATAAAACGAGTAAAGTTGCATGTATTATTACGCAAATTCTGTAAATTTATACAAGTTAAGGTACGCGTTGTAGCGTATAGAAAAGTCGTTACAAACATCCTTTGTTTGTCACACGAAATATAAGCGCTACACGCAGACACTACCATGCATTTTGCACAAGAATTCATATTTTGCTTAATTCATATTTTGCTGAACGGGCATAATTGCTGTAGAATTGTTTACTGAAGTTGTGGGCTTCTTTATTTAATTCTTTATTTTAATAAGTCAGTCTCAATTTGAACTCAAGCTCACATAGTGAGATCCTACGTTACAATCAACAAAATACTGTTAAACAAATAATAAACACTTAGTAGAAACTTAAGCTATAACCAATAAATAAAATACTGTAAAAAATAATGGACTCAATGTTTTTTCTTTAAAAAAAAGGCAACAACTCGCATAGCGAGTAACTCATAAGTATCAGCAGATTAATTGGCGCCCAACGTGGTATCCTTTAAAGGATCAAAAAGAAAAAAAAAACAAACTTATTTATTTATAAAAAAACTGAACAAAAGAGGCAAATAAAATAAAGAAAAACGAACAAGTGAAATAAATAAACCTTTTGTGACAAACTGTAAAAAAAGGAAGAGAATATTATTTAAATCAAAACCTAAGAAGTCGTAAATAAGCGCTATAAATTAATTGCGACTGTGAGAAAAGAAACAAAATTTAATTACGGAGATTTTACAACTTCAAAATTGGCATTGAACATCCATTGACAACAAAACCAAAAAATATCTAGTGAAGGAAGTACGAAAGCAAAGCCACTTAAATGACAGCAAGCAGCAGCAACATGATATTGTAAGCATTAGAAATAAGAACAAACATAACATATTTTTTAAGATTTTTTTAAATTTTGTTTTTTATTAAATGAATTATTGAAAAAATAGAGGGCAATATAATTTTCTAATAGATTAATAACTGTTTACAATTTTTGGAATCTGAGATATTTAAAAAAAAATTAAAGGAATTAAAAGAATTAATAATTTTGTATCAATTTCGGGTTTGGAAAATTTTCACTTCAGTCTCCAAAATAGCTTGGCTAGACAGTCTTTGCTAATTTCCGAAGGTTAATTTAAGAACTTTCGGCCATAATAGAATCGTTAGCAATTTCAGAAAGATTAGTAGTAAAAACAAATAATATGGACCCAGCAAATCTTCAAGTACTTGTAGATACTGCCATTGAGCGCGCCGTTCAAAGAACTAGGCAGGATTTCGTGACCACTATCAATAATTTATCCGCACGGATAAATAGCTTAGAACCACCATCCGCTGTAGAAGAATACAAGGAGATACAAATCACACCAGGTGTGCAATGTGACGAGACTTTGGATATAGTGAAATCAGTACCTGAGTTTAAGGGTGAACCTCAGGGATATGTCTCCTGACGTCAGGCCGCCATCACGGCGCACAAGTTATTTGAACCCTATCAGGGGAGCTCCAAATATTATCAGGCAGTCGCGATCCTACGGAGTAAGGTTGTAGGAAACGCGGATGCTTCATTGAGCGCCTATAATACGGTTCTTAATTTTAAGGCCATCATAGCTAGACTAGATTTCACTTATATGGACAAGAAGTCCATATTTACATTGGAACAAGAACTTTCCACACTCAGACAAGGTCAGAAAACGATCATTCAATTCTACGATGAAGTAGAACGAAATCTGACCGCTATTGTCAATAAAGTCATAATGTCACATGAGGGAGATAATCCCTTGATCAAGTCGCTTAATCAAAAATATCGAGATGACGCATTGCGAGTTTTTGTCTCTGGACTTAGGAAACCGTTATGTGATACGTTATTCTCTTGTAAGCCTTCAGACTTACCGACTGCGTTGGCTCTAGCCCAAGAGCTCGAAACCAATCAAAACCGATACCACTTCGCAGCCATTTATAATAACGGACTAAATAGAGCCCCGCAGAATCCTAGGCTCAGTACTCCAAACATATCCATATCTGGACCAAATGCTCTCAATAAACCCCACTATTTTCCCAAACATCCGGTACTTGGTTGAGACAAAGTGATAAAAGTTTACACCATCAAAATCAACTTCAGCAACCGTTCAATCAGTCTCGCACACACATTAAAAATTTCAGGGTGCAAACCCATATTCAAACATTGGATACGGATGTGAGCATGCGGACAGTCAGGCCTGACAACTTTCAGGGACTGAAAAGAGGTGCGGAATCGGATAAACGTAATCTCCAAAAAATTCGGAGAATAAACCACCTGGAAGTTGAAGCCCCGCAAATACAACCATGGGAAGACAGTTCTTCCATCATGGAAGGTGCTGGCACGGCCAATGATTTACAGGAGGCTCAGGTCTTCGAAAATTCATCATTTGAAGACGAGATTAATTTTTTAGGGGAAACTCATTTCTCCCATACATTGAACGAACAATAGGGGAGAAAACTATAAGACTTTTGGTCGACACTGGAGCGTCCAAGAGTTATATAAAAAGTCTCCAGAATTTAAAAGGTGTGAAAAGACTTGCTAAACCTTTTCTATTGAAATCTATTCACGGCGCTAGTAGAATCGATCACGCAACTCTAGTGAACGTGTCCAATAAAGTTGAAACTTTCTTGTTATTACAAAGTATGCCCTTGTTTGATGGGATCTTGGGTTTCAGCTTTATTAGAAGCATTAACGGTGTATTGGATACGGGTAGGGATAACCTTTTTTCGAAGGGGGACATGTAAAACTGAAATACCTTAACTTGGATGCCATTAACAATCTAAAGTGCGAGGCTATCCCTGATAATGTTGAGAAAGAATTTTGCAATATCGTCCATAAGAACGCAGCTGTCTTCGCGGACCCATATGAGGCCCTTCCCTACAACACGAATATCTCAGCTGCGATCAGAACAAAGGACGAAGAACCCATATACTCCAGGTACCAATCATATCAAATGTCGATGATGGAATTTGTAAATAAGGAAGTGAAGGAACTCCTGAAGAACGGCATAATAAGACCGTCCAGATCTCCTTACAATAGTCCGGTTTGGGTTTGTCGATAAAAAGGGCTCGGATGAACATGGTAAACCCAACAAACGTCTAGTAATTGATTTCACAAAGCTTAACTCAAAAACCATTCCAGACAAATACCCGATACCTGACCCCTCCATTATACTTTCTAATCTCGGAAGGTCTAAGTTTTTCACAACTTTGGACTTAAAAAGTGGTTTCCACCAAATTAATTTGGTCGAGCGTGATCGCGAAAAGACCGCCTTTAGCATTAACAATGGAAAGTACGAATTTTGCCGTTTGCCTTTTGGCCTTAAAAACGCGCCAAGTATTTTCCAATGGGCCATCGATGATGTTTTGCGTGAGGAAATAGGGAAGACTTGCCACGTGTACATTGATGATATCATAATATTTTCCGACTCTGAGGGGGAAACATGTTCATGATGTCGATAGAATACTAAAGAAGCTCTACCACGCAAACATGAGAGTGTCATTGGAAAAGTCAAAATTTTTTAAAACTTCTGTGGAGTACTTGGGGTTCATTGTTTCAACAGACGGGATAAAGACCTGTCCAAAGAAAATCGATGCCACTGTAAATTACAGGGTCCCTGATACACTGAAGGGCCTAAGGTCGTTCTTAGGGTTGGCAGGGTATTATAGAAGATTTGTCAAGAATTACGCGGCAATTGCGAAGCCTCTTACAAAATTTTTACGAGGCGAAAATGGGCATGTCGGTACTAAGCATTCAAAACACATTAAAATATGTTTGGATGAAGAAACGATAAATTCCTTCGAGAGGATAAAAAGAATCTTGTCCTCTGAGGATGTCCTTCTTTTGTATCCGAACTTTGAAAAGCCTTTCGATCTCACAACGGACGCTTCGTCCTATGCTATCGGAGCTGTCCTTTCACAGAATGGACGTGCTATCACAATGATATCTAGAACATTGTCCTCTACCGAGGAAAACTACACCCACAAACGTGAGCTCCTAGCTATTGTGTGGGCTTTAAAAAGTCTGAGGCATTACCTATATGGAGTTAATAATCTCAACATATTTACTGACCACCAACCCCTCACATTTTCAATCTCCGACAAGAATCCAAATTCAAAATTAAAACGGTGGAGAGCTTTCATCGAGGAGTACTCCCCAACCTTTTTTTACAAACCCGGCAAAGACAATGTAGTTGCTGATGCTCTTTCCAGACAACTTGTCCATAATATCGAAGATCCCGGATCCACAACTTCACTACAAGCCTGCGGTAGTGAAATTTGGCTAACTGAAGTTATTCCTACTGTCGAAAACCCAGTCAATTGTTTCAGAAACCAAATAATCCTTACTCAAGGTGCCGAATGTAGAAAGGAAACTAGAATTATTTTTAAAGACCGTATTCGACACCATATTACTTACAACGAAATTGAAAATCTTTTAGCCGTAGTGAAAGATTGTGTGAATCCGCAGGTAGTTAACGTAATTCATTGCGACTTACATACTTTGGCTCAGATTCAGCATCTTCTCATAACAAACTACCCATCTGTAAAACTTCGATACACGAATAGATTTGTGACGGATATTTTTAACCCCAATGATCAAATCGAAATCTTAGCAAGCGAGCACAATAGGGCACATCGTTCTGTGTTGGAAAATACGAAACAAGTCCTTCAAGATTACTATTTCCCTGATATTAGAAAGAAACTGAAGGAGATTACACAAAGCTGTGTAATTTGTCGTAAAGCAAAGTATCAAAGACATCCCCAGAAACAGAAACTTGGCGAAACCCCCATACCTTCCTTTCCGGGTGAGATACTTCATATCGACATTTATAACACTTACAAACAATTTTTCTTGACTTGCATAGATAAATTTTCAAAATTTGCTATAGTGAAACCCATAGCCTCCAGAGCTATAATTGACGTAAAACCAGCAATCA
The DNA here is from genome assembly GCA_021234595.1 of Delia radicum. Taxonomy (NCBI): domain Eukaryota; kingdom Metazoa; phylum Arthropoda; class Insecta; order Diptera; family Anthomyiidae; genus Delia; species Delia radicum. The sequence continues at coordinate 186,944,645 of CM037853.1, forward strand.
TCGAAATTTTGAATTTTTTCGTGGGAACAAAAACAATAATTTGTGACAACGAAAAATCCCTTAATTCGCAAACCATAAGGGCCTTGGTCAAAAATAATTTCGGTGCTGAAATTTACACAACCCCACCAATGCACAGTTCTTCTAACGGTCAAGTTGAGAGGTTCCACGGAACTCTAACTGAAATCGCAAGGTGCCTAAAATTAGAATGTGCTTTTGAAGACACCACGGATTTGATCCTTATGGCCACCGCTAGGTATAACAGGTCAATTCATTCTACCACGACACTTAGACCAATTGATATAATTCAGTCTGTACCAGATGATTTAAAAAATAAAACCCGACACAAAATTCTGGAAAAGCAAAAATCTGATCTGAGTTATCACAACAAAAAAGCAGTAGTCAGAACATACAATCCTGGGGAAAAAGTTTATGTTAAAGTAAAAAAGCGCTTGGGAAATAAATTTAATAATATGTTTATTAAAAAAAAGTCCAGCAGGACCTCGGGACAACCGTAAAGATTGACGACAAAATAGTACACAAAGATAATATCCGTTTCCTCTTTGCAGAATCCTGATATTTACAATCATTGTATCCGCTAACGCTACTATCCTAGACTATACTTCTTCACACTACATCCCAGTAGCGGATGAACGTGTAGCGATTGTTGACGGTTATAGAGTTTTGGCCCATGTAACAGATTTGTCAAACTTTACAACCATAGCAGAAGAAACTAAGAATCTAACGAATTTGCTTCCACAATCTCACATGAGAAAATTACTAGAGTCGGATGTAAATCAAATACAGAAGGTGATAGATTCTCTGCGCATACACCACAGACACGCACGCAGCGTTAACATTCTTGGAACTGCGTTGAAATACATAGCGGGCACACCCGATTATGACGACTTCACTGAAGTGCGTAACAAACAAGATGAACTAGTTGCGGCAAGTAACGCGCAGACAATCATAAACACCAAAGTGCAATCTCAAATAAATAGTTTAACTGCGACTGTCAACACACTTATAAAAAAAAACTAAAGCCGCGGGAATTGATTCAGGATACCTATATAGTCTTCTAAGCGAAAGAAACAGAGCAATACTTAGAGAACTGGATAATATAGCCTTATCTATAGCTTTGGGGAAGCTGCAAATGATCAATCCTATTTTGTTAGACAGCTCAGAAGTAGATTTTATTTTAAAATCCGAAGAAGATTCCAATGTTAGCGTAAACGAGATAATTGTTAATTCTAAGTTAAAAATTTTACAGAATGAAAACACTATTACATTTTTAATAAAATTTCCAAAAATTTAACTATTTTGTAAAAAAAAATTGATTTTTCCAGTTGTTCACCATAATATAATTATATCATTTAAAGTTAACGACGTAGCAAAATGTGGCTACAAATATATTATGTTAGAAAATTGTAAAAAGAAATCTGCAACTTCATTTTGTCAAATATTTGACCACAAAAACGGTTCTTGCCTCAGCAATTTATTAAATAATAATACAGCTACTTGTAGCACAAGTTCCGCACACGATGTGCCACCTTTAAGAGAAATTGACGATGGCATTGTCGTTATAAACGACCAACCCTCTAACGAAGTTTACGGAAACGAAACAAAAACCCTCAAAAAGGGTACCTATCTGATAACGTTCGATAACGTTTTAATTGTAATTCAACAACATTCAAAAATCTGCGAAAAATTGCTTTCAAAAGCCCTGAGATTCCAATGGCTCATACCGTAAACTTAATAGATCATAGCTCTATTTTATCACTTCAGTACCTCCACGATTTAAATATTAAGAATTTGGACCATATCTCCCATCTACAATCTAGAATAAGCGGAACATGGTACATCTCAGTCTCTCTTTTCATACTAATTTTGATAATTTGTATTACATACGTCATCGCCAAGAGGCAGCGCAAGGTTGAAATCAACAATGTTCTTCGCAGCTATGATCAGCCGAGGACGTCTGATGCTTAAAGGGGGGGATAGTTAAGGTACGCGTTGTAGCGTATAGAAAAGTCGTTACAAACATACTTTGTTTGTCACACGAAATATAAGCGCTACACGAGCTCTCAAAATATTGTAAACACAGCAGTAATTTCGTAGCAGACACTACCATGCATTTTTCACAAGAATTCATATTTAGCTTAATTCATATTTTGATGAACGGGCATAATTGCTGTAGAATTGTTTACTGAAGTTGTGGGCTTCTTTATTTAATTCTTTATTTTAATAAGTCAGTCTCAATTTGAACTCAAGCTCACATAGTGAGATCCTACGTTACAATCAACAAAATACTGTTAAACAAATAACACAGGTCAACAGCAAAAAAAGGCTTGACTAACCACTATATAGATTTGATGCATCATGGCTGCCTAAGTACAAAAATGGTAAAATTTTTCAATTCTATGGATAATTTTTTTTTAAAAAATTTTTTTTTTAAATTGACAATATTTTGAGCCATTTCTCCACTTATGTTGTCATAACTCAAAAACAACTAGTCCGATTTTGTCAAATTAAATTTACAAAAATTAAGGTTTACAATATCTTTAAAGAACGTGTACAAATTTTTTTAATGCGATCAATAGTTTCAAAGTTATGAAACAAATTGTTAGCAAAAAAAAAAAAAAAATGCTAAAAAAAAAAAAAAATTTGAAAAACAAAAATCTGGAAAAAATCGAAAACTGCAAAAAATATTACTTTTTATTTTTTGTAGTAAAGCTACATATCATGCGAATTAAACTAGATATGGATCATAAAAATCGATGCATGCTTTACATTTTTATTTACAATTAATTGAAGGTATCGCATATTTACAAGCACTGTAGAAAATTGTACCTACTATATAATGAAAATGCAGAACATAAAAACTCAGGTGCATTTTACGACACGCATTTTGGCAAAACCCCTTTGGGAAAAACCTCTATGACATTTTTATGATTCTAATAATTAAAAAAAATAAGTAATAAACAAAAGATTGTTTAATTTTTACGATTGCGGTAGGATAGTAATAAAACGCTCATAAATGTGCGTGTACGCTGAAGTGCTCTTATTTTCCGTTAGCTACCTGTAACGGATGATTTTTTTTTTTTTCATAAACGTCCTTAATGTTTTTTAGGATTCTTGGGAATAATAAAAAATTTGCAGCACACACAAACTGTATCCACACAAAGGGTTATCCCAAATTATAGTATCAGTATTTATAAGATCTCCTTGACCCTTTTTATTTCATTCAAGAAGTGTTTGCGATAACGCAAACATCATTTAATACCTACACAAAAATTAGAGTTATACAGCTTAGAAGTTAAAAACAATTTTCAAATATTAATAAAAATGAGCCAGAACATTTTTATGTAAAAACGATCCAGATTTATTTTGTTATGTGTGCGGCCAATATATCACCGGGAAAAAAACGGAAGTGCTTCTTAACTTCATTGCAAAAGTCATATCAAGATTGCTATAATATCTATCCGCACAATTTGAACCAGCATTGGACACCGAGTACTATATGCATTCCATGTCGATTGAATTTATCTATGAAGTCTTCTAACGTAAAGTAAGTATAAATTAATAGATTTGGAATATTTTATAATTACAATATTTCTTAATTAAAATTTGAATTCTTCATATTCCTGATTTCATTTTTTTTTTTCATTTTACAGACGACACTTGGAAATTTTGAAGCCTATGCTATGGAGAGAAACAGCGAACCACGCATCCGAGTGTTATTTTTGTTTAAGTACAAAAAGCGGTTTTGGAAAACATATGCGATGGTCTTACCCCACGAGGTCTGCTGATGGGTTTACACTTGCAGTTGTACATTCACAAGAAATAGAATATGATCGGGGTGCAAGCTGTAGTCATGTGCTTTCATCTTCACCAGGACACTCAACCTCAAGTATGTCTTACCAATCAGATATGTCAGATCCAGCACTACCATCTACAGCTGAAAATGACGAGTTCATCCCACACAAACATTTCTCGCCGAGACCATGGAATCAAGATCAGCTTAATGATGTAATTAGAGACCTTGGATTGTCGAAAAGATCTTCTGAATTACTTGCGTCCCGGATGAAAGAAACAGGTCTCATAACTAAAGAAACTAAAGTTTCGTATTACCGTACTCGAGAAAAAGACTTACTTCATTATTTTGCTGAAGAGGATGACTTTGTGTACTGCACAGATATTTCTGGTTTGATGACTGCCATGGGCTTACAGAAATATGATTCAAACGAATGGCGTTTAGTTATCGACTCATCAAAACGCAGCTTGAAGTGTGTCCTTTTGCATAATGGAAATAAATTTCACTCCTTGCCGATCGCACATTCAACCAAAGTAAAAGAAGAATACTCTGTAATTGCATTGGTCATGAAGAAGATAAAGTATGATGAACATAAGTGGGTAATTTGTGTTGATCTTAAGATGGTAAATTTCCTCTTAGCCCAACAAAGCGGCTTTACAAAATATCCTTGTTTTATATGTTTATGGGACAGCAGAGCTAAAACAGAACATTGGAAGAGAAAACAATGGCCTTCTAGGGAAACACTAGTTCCAGGTACGCCAAATGTTATAAATGTGGCTCTAGTGCCCCGAGATCGCATCATATTACCCCCTCTTCACATTAAACTTGGTCTGATGAAACAATATGTTAAAGCACTTAACAAAGATAGTGAATGTTTCCAGTATATTTCAAGGAAGTTTCCCAATCTAAGTATGGAAAAGCTGAAAGCAGGCATATTTGATGGCCCACCAATTCGCAAATTGGTGAACGATACTGAATTTGGCAGTTCAATGTCAGAAATTGAGAAGAATGCATGGGATTCGTTTGTATGGGTTATTCAAAATTTCTTAGGCAATAACAAGGGTGATGATTACGTTGCGCACGTTGAAGAGATGTTAACTCACTTCCAGAATCTTGGATGCAACATGAGCATCAAAGTACACTACCTGCACAGTCACTTAGATCGTTTTCCTGAAAATCTAGGAGACTTGAGTGAAGAACAGGGCGAACGATTCCACCAAGATATCCGGACAATGGAGGAACGATACCAGGGTCGCTGGGATGCACACATGATGGCTGATTTTTGCTGGAGTATTCAGAGTAACACTTCGTTATTCAACATTAGTAGAAAATCGACTAAAAGAAAATTTCAGAGTTTGTAGTTTATAATACATATTTATTTATTTATTTTCTTGTTTTATTTATTATAATAAATGTGAATAATAAAATATAAATTTTCTACTATTTAATTTATTTATTTATTTACATTTAAGCTCATCCAACACAAATGTCTTTCCGAAGAATAGAATCAGTATATTCTAGGTAGGGTTTTGCCAAAAAATACACGAATGTTACTATGTAATGCATTTTTGATGTGAAAATTTGTACATAGCATGGGGAAAATGTTTTCAAAATTCAATCAATCGAAAGAAGAACATTAACTACTCAATTTTATGTATATCAGGCAAAAAACTAAAATTTGGTGAAAATGAGCGAATTCACTTAATTGTGAATAAATTCGAAAAAAATCAATCGATTTTTATGATCGATATCTCATTTTGTTCCTATTACATGTGGCTTTGCGATAAAGCAATAAATCTGAACGATTTTTGACGTTTTATGATTTTTTTAAAACAAAAAAATTTGCTATTTTCACGTAAAAAAAATATTTTTTCCCTCAATTTTTTATTATAACTCCAAAACTACTGAGCCGATTGAAACGCAATATATTAACGGATTAAAGGCTATGTAAATTTCAGTTTTTCTAAATTTATTTGAATAATATCGGACTACTTTTTTTTAGTTATCATTAATTATGTGGAGAAACGTCTAAAAAAATTTATAATTTTAATTAAAAATTTTTTAAAAAAAAACCTCTCCATAGAATTTCAAAATTGAACCATATTTGTACTACTGGGACCACAATACATCAAAATTGTATAGCGGTTTTCAAAGCCCCTAAAATTTTTTCAAAATTGTTGCCTTGTGTAATAAACACTTAGTAGAAACTTAAGCTATAACCAATAAATAAAATACTGTAAAAAATAATGGACTCAATGTTTTTTCTTTAAAAAAAGGCAACAACTCGCATAGCGAGTAAATCATAAGTATCAACAAATTAATTTACATAAAAATGCGTAAAACTATTTTATGCACACTTTTATATACAATAATACCCACTTACAGTATTTTTACCATTTATGTGTTTACAATTAAACACATTATGCCTAAAAGTAGTATTATTTTGTTAAATAAAATTTTCACGCACAAAGTTTGTAAATATATTAACTTATAATGGTAATTAATATTGTGACATTTTTAAATAGAAAAAAAATTAAACAAATTAAAAAAAGCCAAAAAAAAATCTAAAAAATTTAATTTATTGACAATTTTAATGGAAAAAAATGTATAACTGTAGTATTTGTGATAGTGTTTAGTATATAGTTTATTTCCAAGTGTTTGCAGCCTAATTGTGGAAAAATATTTTCAAAATATAATATATTTACAGAGCTTTAAAGAATAAAATTCTTCATTCGTCGGTTTTTACTCAATCGAAATATCGCCAATATTGAAAAAAATTGCCAAAATTGTGAAAAAATCGCTAAATTTGAGGAAATCTTTAAAATAAAAAAAAAAATCACCAAAAATTAAAAAAATAAATGTTAAAATTAATAATAAAAAAAAATCGCTGAAATTAAAAAAATCTCCAAATTTGAAAAAAACGCTAAAATTTAAAGAAAATCGCCAAAAATTAAAAAAATCCCTAAAATTAAAAGAAAATCGGCAAAAATTAAAAAAATCGCCAAAAGTTAGAAAAATAGCTAAAAATGAAGAAGAAGAAAGTTTAAATTGAAAAAACAAAAATATTGACGAGAAAGTTAAAATAGTTGTAAATGTATCTTTATTAGTTTTCGAAACTAATAAAGTTTGCGATGCTTTGTTTTTGAGAAAAACGCGATCTAAGAACCTAGCCAATCAGGACGGTATTGGGTTTAAGTTTTGAACACCTGTGCAAACATTTTTCCAGTAGCTTTTTTATTTTTGAGTTATGGACGTTTTTTATTTAGTCAATATTTAAAAGGTACATATTTCGAAAACTAATGGACCATTACCCCTACAACGATCCTAAATTTTGATTTGATTGGCTGGATTCGTGAATCGCGTTTTTCTGGAAAAGTAAGCATCGCAGATAAAAAAGAGTATTTATTTGAAACATCGCCTATGTTTCAAAAACTAACAGAGCTAAATAAAAGACACGGACAACTTTTTCCAATTTCAGCAACTTTTTATCAATTATGGTGTTTTTTTTTTAAATTTTCGGGATTTTTTACTTTTGCCGTTTTTAAATTTTGTTTTTTTTTTCATTTTGGCAATGTTTTCACATTTAGCAATTTTTCTCATTTTTGCGATTTTTTTTTTTTAATTTTGGCGATTTTTTAATTTTGGCAAAATTTTAGTAATTTTTTTTAATTTTGCAGATTTTTTTAAATTTTGTCGATTTTTTCAATTTAAGTAATTTTTACATTTTTGGCGTTTTTTTCAATTTTGGAGATTGTTTTAAATTTTTGGGGATTTTTTTCATTTTAACGATATTTTTTTCGATTTTAGCGATTTTTTTTCAGTTCTGGCGGTATTTTTCAGTTTCGCCGATTTCGGCAATAGATTGAATTCCCAATTATTGAACTCACAATGATTGAAGAAAAAAAAATCATTCGATTTAAAAAAATCTGATTTGATTTTTTAAAAATAGAATTCAATCTTTAAAGCTCTGTATATGTACAACAACTTAAATACAAATATTTATTATTAAATTTATTATACAACACATTAATAAAACTTAGTAAAATTATTCAATTATTTCTAAATTTAATTACATTTTTACGCACTTGCATAGTACATTAACACACTTTTTGTGGACCAACTTACACGTAATGTGTGTATTTTTTTCATTTACACACATAGAGTAAATTTACCCAACTTATAGTAGGAGTATAGTTTCCTACTACAAGGTGGGTAAATTTCAACAGAAATTAATTAGAGTGTAGATATCGATGAACCACCACTGGCTGATCCACAAATTCCAATGCACATACAAGGAACAGAAAGACATGTACAATTATTAATGAGTGTTTTAAAACGAGTTATAGAAAAGAATCGTGAAGGAGTTATGGCAGTGGCATTAGAAAGTCGTAAGAAAACTCCTCGAATGGAAAGTAAAAAGGACCTTAAAAAATAATATTACCACGTTAAAACATTAAGTTGTAGGTCAAGAATAATATTTAAAAATTAATTGAATTAAAAATGTAAAAATAGTGTTTTGTTGTTGAAACCTTGAAAATGTTGATTCAGATCGATTTTCCTACAAAAAGGAGTTCGAAAACAAAAAAATTCATCGTAATAAAAGTTGTTGGAAATTATCTGAACTTTCATAATCTGCAAATAAAAAACTCGAAGAAAATTCAGAATTTATTTGTTAAAAGTTCATTTTAGGCTATTTTTCGACAAAAAAATTCCTAATATCTGTACTAACAATAAAAAAAATATTGGTATCAATACAGATTCTGAAAGGTGATAAAAATACCTTTCCAGCAAGCCCAGATTGAGAAATCTACTATAATTCTATCCGATTTTATGACGAATTTAATTAAATTATTCTATGTATATATGGAAAAATATCTATTTTGAAATTTCGGGGGGTTCAAAGTTGGAATTTTGTTTTGCGATTTTATCCAAAAGTTGTGAATGGGTCGGAACGGTTTATGCACCATCGGAAAGGTAAAATTTGTCCACACTCATTAACCCATTACAAGCTATCTTAAAATTTTGTATTTTTTCATCTTTTTTCATTAAAAATTCGCAACTAAAAAACTAATAAAACCTCCAAGTTTAAGTTTAACCAAGTTTATATATTAACAGGGTCGTATTATACCTTAAATGAAAGCTCAATATCTTGTTTATAAATTACTGGCCTCAAAACATACCTATAATACAGATAATTTTTAAAATAAATAAAAAAGACTGGAAAATTTAAAAAAATACCAACTGTTAAACTGACTCGTAATGGGTTAATGAATGGGGACATATTACTCTTTGGAAATATATTTAAAACACCTTTCCGATGATGCCTAAATGATGCAGATCCATTCACAACTTTTGTCTAAAATCGCAAAACAAAATTTCAAATTTTAAAAAATTTGGAAAAAAATAAAAGAAGCTTTTATATATACGAGAATATAGGGAAAGTTATAATATATGACAATATATGAACATTCATATATGTCCATATATGAGCATATATGCCCATATATGAGCATATATGTAAATATACCCTCAAATTTCGGATCCGAACATATATGTATTCATATATGAACTCATATATGTGGCCATAAATGACAATATATGAACTTTTTCACCTGGGTATACCCATATCTACCTATACATGAAACTTTTTCACCTCCTTTCTAAAAATGATCATATATGTTCATTAGACTGGTCGCATCTTGTATGGCACTTTTTTTTTAATTTAATTGTTTGCGCTGCTTAAAATATGAGGTTTGATGTAAGAAATCATGTTGTAAATTTTCAGCTCAGTCCAACGGTGCCTAGTCGTGCCTAGTGGGGCCCAAAGTTCCCCATATTATAAAAAAACATCTATTCAATCAGATCTTTATAGTTATACTAGTTGAAAAGCCGGCCCATAGACCGAAAATCAAAAATCTGGTTTCGTTATGATCTTCCGCAGAGAAAGTACTTTAAGTATGCCAAATTTCAGCTTCCTATGTCATCAGATGGCTTCAGAAAGTTGCGGAAAGAATAGGACATACATACAAAACTTCGGACATACTAAGAAATTATATATTGTATAGATTAGAGTGGTTTTAGTGGATATGTGCAAATTTTTTTTTTTTGAAATTTGAAGGTGCTCAGGTCTAGGATTGTGTCATTTAGTGTAAAAATGCTATTGTCAAAGTTTTAGCTCAATCGGACTATGCCTTCCCAACCGCATTTAGCCCTAAAGTTTAGAAAACGGAATACAAGGCGAAAAAGTCACTTTTTTTTAGTTTTTGTAAAATTTTTTAAATGTTGTAAAAGTTTTTAATCAAGAAGGTAAATTAATCGAAATGAAGATATAATTATGTTTTTAAAAAGGTATAAAAACACAAAATCTTTTAAAAACTAGCCCAGTAATAAATAATGCCCCAGACTACTAAGGTGGCAATTATTACTTGACCGAGAAATTCGAGCACACATTTTAAAAATTTTTTAAATTGATTACTCAAATATATTTTTTTTACTTAAAGGACTCAAATTTGTGGGATGTAGAATAATTTTTTTTTTTTTTGGTTGGCGTTAACCTGTCCTAATGTGATGTCAAAAACGGACAAAATTTTTGGGGTGTTTTTCAAATCTCCAATTTAAAATTTTAAAAAAATTTCTTCAACAAAATCGCAAAAATTGAGATTTAGACTCCAGTGACTTGTTTAAAACATGTTAGAGATCAAAAATAAAAAATTTTAAAAATATCCCCTGGCACACTTGGGTATAGCAACGATTTATTTTTTGCAAATTTCGAGGAAATTGGTGTTTTTTGTTAATTTTTGCCTAATTTGTTGTCATAAAATATTTAAAATCAAAAATTAGCTTCTTTTGTACCGTTTGTTGTTTTTGTTTATCATCATGACTTAAGGTTGAGAATAAAAAATTTTGGACATCATTAACCCATGTGGACCAGAGGCCCCAAGAGACCCCACACTTATATATTTCAATTTAAAAAAACGTTGAAGATTTTGTTACAACTTTCGAATTTTAATAAACGTGATGTAAAATATAATAACAAAATATTTGAAGATTCTGTGCCAAAAGTTTTGGACATATTAAACAACGTTAACCCTTGCCGAGCCGCATTAAGGTCAAAGAAGTTATTGCGAGAATTTATACATATTTGAACAAATAGTATTTAAATTCTTTTTTTTTTACAAACCTGGCTTAGACCAGTACTTTAATCATTTAACAATTAATTTGGACTAAATTAACCCTTAGATGCTCTTGGTGTCAAAAAGACCCTAGTTGAAAAAACTTATTATGCTTGTGTTAACATAACACAACATATGTTTAAAGTTTTTTCAACTATGGGTCTTTTTGTCACCAAGAGCATCTAAGGGTTAAAAATGGGGTTGGGAAGGCATAGTCCGATTGAGCTAAAACTTTGACAATAGCATTTTTACACTAAATGACACAATCCTGAGCACCTTCAAATTTCAAAAAAAAAAGTTGCCCATATCCACTAAAACCACTCTAATCTATACAAAATATATAATATAATTTCTTAGTATGTCCGAATTTTTGTATGTATGTCCTATTCTTTCCGCAACTTTCTGAAGCCATCTGATGACATAGGAAGCTGAAATTTGGCATACTTAAAGTACTTTCTCTGCGGAAGATCGTAACGAAACCAGATTTTTGCTTTTCGGTCTATGGGACCGGCTTTTCAACTAGTATAACTATAAAGATCTGATTGAATAGATGTTTTTTTATAATATGGGGAACTTTGGGCCCCACTAGGCACGACTAGGCACTGTCGGATTGAGCTGAAAAATTAGATATGATTTCCTACACCAAACCTCATATTTTAAGCAGCGCAAGCAATCAAATTTCAAAAAAAATATAATTACGACCAGTCTAATGTTCATATAGGAAACCATATATTGGCGCATATATGAATCCATATATGGTTCCATATAAATTCGAATCCGTAAATTGAGGGTATATGGACATATATGCTCATATAAAAATTAATTTTGTAGTTTTTCGTGTATTAAAAAAGCAATTTATGTTATTTTTAAACAAAATACATGAGCTGTATTCACAAACAGACTGTTAAAAGGCAAAATACATGTTAATTGATCCTGTTTTGAATAGAAGCATATTAGGTTAGGTTAGATCGTAAAGAGGATTCGGAGAAGGGAAATGCTTCCCTAATCCGACTCAAGTCCCTGAGGACTTACACTTAAACCAAAATGTCGGCTTGTTGTGCGCTCTAAGAAATCGGTCCTATGTCACATTCCTACCCCAGGAACTCCTACCTACAGGCGCTATACACTCCCGAGTCCGCCCTACCAATACGGTGGAGATGGGCTCTTAGTGTCGAGTGTCCCGTGAGGATTCCTATCAAAAGACTCAGTTCCTTCCTACTGAGATTCAGAATTTCCCACGTCTTGTTCCTGTCCGGGTTGCCCCAGAGAATACCCGTGGTCCTGCCAACACCCGCATTCTCCAAGATGGTCCCATGCATGGTGTCAGCCCAATCCACCAGCTCCGCCATGAGAGCTCTGAATGCGTCCCCGTGCAAAGAAATCGTTAATTTCCCCTTTACACCTGAGTATCGTCATTGATCCCACAGAGCCCGTAGATAGAGCCCGGATAGCCGCTTGGCTATCCGTGAAAATCACAATATCACCGGTCAAGCCCATGATATTCACCTGCTTAATGCACTCCGTAATCGCGGTGACCTCCGCCTGTTGTACGGTATTATGGTCAGGAAGACGGAAGCATTTGTGTACATTGACGTCAGCGTCACAGAATCCCAGACACGTTTTCCCATCCAGTTTCGATCCATCCATGTAAAAGTGGATCCCCGGGTGGTTCCCCAAGAAGGTCCCATTTAACCATGGTTCCCTGTCAGGGATTTACGTGTCACAGATCGTCGTGACCGACCTCTCTGAAATCCTGTCGCAGTCCCATTCTGGGACGCAATACCCTGGCAACTGGTCCAAAATAGTACTGTGCACGGTAATATGGCCATTACTGTCCCATTCCCGGTAGCCCTCAGCCTCATCATAGTCAATGCGGCCTCGTACTTCACCTGCACCACAATTGGGCGAATTGCTAGAATAGTCTCGAGAACCCTAGTAGATGCGGTTCTCATTGCGCCACTAATGCCCAAACAGCATAGGCGCTGTGCCTTCTGCAAAAGTCCCACATACGAGCCAAATCTCAGCGATGTCCACCGTACTACAGATGCGTACGTCAGGATAGGTTTGACGACGCTAATGTATAGCCAGTGTGTCATCCTGGGATTCAGACCCTATTTAGATCCTATTGCCCTTCTACATACGGCCCACCCTTTCCTCAATATGGTCCCTCCAGCATAGTTCCTATCAAGAACAACTCCCAGATACTTGACCCTATCTGAGATGTGAACCGTTTTTCCCAGGAAGATAGGTACATCAAAATCAATGATCTTCCTCTTCCTAGTAAAAATCATATTTCAGTTTTGTCCGGCCTAGCTCAGATGCCCTCCTACATAGATATCCAGGATTCTCCCCCCTTAAAAGTATCCCCACATCGTCTGCGTTGCACTGGTGGACGGGCACACTTTCTTGTTTAGCTTTTGTGTTGTTGCCAGCAATGGGGGGTTTTTTCATCCGATTTAATTTGGCGAGTTTACGCCGTTGAGCCCCGGATAATCTCACCTTCCTTGTGGTGAGTTTGGCTATACCACTTCTTACTTCCTCTACCATCTTGCTGACTTCGTCTGTCTCATTTGAGGAGTTCGATTCATCTGAACCGGCGTCCTTATAATCTTTGCATATAGCATTTTCAGTGTCGCTTGTCACATTACCGTCTATGGAGGCCAAGTTACCCACCTCTTGCAGTCTGTTTATGAAGCATATTACTGAGACTAGTAAATACCGCATTTGTGTTTTGTTATTGATCAATTAAGGAAGATTAAACTAAAATAAAGAATAAAAATTGCATTCAAAGACATCTTACGTTTTTAAGATTATATTGAGCTAGTCCTTAATAATACATTTAGTTTAGTAAAAAAAAAAAACAAATGCGGTAATCACGAGTCACAACAAAAATTTACTTTGTCTGGTATTGTAGTATAAGAGTGCTTCTATTCAAAAGAGGATCAATTAACATGTATTTTGAATTTGTTTTAAGGCAGATTATTACCAGGTAAATTGTGAATACCGCTCACATGTTTTGTTAAAAAACAACAAAAATTCCTGTTTAATATGCGACCAACTACAAAAATATTTTTATATGAGCATATATAAATATCCATATATGTCCACATAAGAGCACATATGTCTATATACTTTCAATTTACGGATCCGAACATGTATGGATGTATACATGTATACATGTAATACATGTATTCATTCAGTTATGGACAAGAAAAATAGGGTCACTTTTTCGCAACACAATTTAACGTTAGAAAAAGACAACAAATTTGGTGTGTAATTTAGCAATATTATTTTTAGGTTATAGTACAACAACAACTCGTTATTTTATGAAACAGTCCAAACTTTGTTGTTGTAATTTAAGAAAATAATAACAAAGGATAGAATGAACTCTATTTTTTAACAGACGAAAAAATAGGGTCAGTATGATAATTGTACGAAATATTCCATAATTCTTTAATTTTTTATTTGAAAAATCGTAAAAATAATATTGCAAATTTCCCCACCAAATTTGTTGTATTTTAACACTAAATTGTGTTACCAAAAAGTGACACTATTTTATTGTCCATAACTGAATACGCACCAATATATGGTTCCATATATGAATATTTTTAGCCTGGAACCTTAGTTAAATCTTAGAAACATTAGATTTAAATATCTTTGAATGCAATTTTTAATAAATTTTGACAAGAAAATAAAATATTACACTTAAAGACAAGAATTTTTGAATCCAAAGTTATTAAGACTGTTGGGGTAAAAGTCTATATTCATACCAATGTGTGTTCTAAAATTCCTTCATACAGGTTTTTGTTTTTGGGATAATTGTAAAATTTAAAAAAAAAAAATCTGGTACTCCATATATGGTTCTTCATATATGTGTCTCTATATATGGTTCTTCATATATGTGTCTCCATATATGGGCAACTGACATTGAAATAAGAAAATTCAATTCATATATGGAACGATATATGAAATATATTATCATATATGGGGTCGAATGCATACGACCCCTAACTTTTAATATATTAGCCCATATATGATTCTATATATGCCAGATATATTCATATATCATATGATTCATATATGCTCATATATGCAGCCATATATGTCAATATATGAATATATATGATCATTTTCAGCCGGGCTGGGTTTATTAAAATTATCTACTAAAGAAACATCTTTGTAATATATAATTTCCACAAAACTCAGATTAGAAGTGTTTTTCATATTGTGCATAAACTACCCATATGAAAATTATCACATACATATGTTGGTAACAGAAAATTAAGGGTATATGGTCTTATATGATTCATAGATGACCATATATTTTAGTTCACATATGTTCATATTTTCATATTTCGAATATTTTTATTTTATATATTAATTTGATTTTTGTGGTTTGTCTCTGAGGTCCGATTAAATTAAAAACTATTAAATCATTTTTATTTTGTTTTATTGCTTAAGAAAAATCAAATAATAATTTATTATTTAATCGGACCTCAAAGGCAATCAACAAAAATTAAATAACCATTCCTTACAAAAACTGATGGCTGTTACTCCGGCCTTTATTGAGTTGTTTAGGTTGTAACATTCCGGAACCTCGTGGGGCAATTTCATTTTCAATACAAAAAAAAACAATAAAATTCTTATTACAAATAGGAAAAATATTTCTTCTATTTTTTATTTTGTCAGAAACTTGAAAAATTTTTATTTTGTTAAAAAAAAAAACAAATAAAAATATTTAAGAAAATTTAAATACTCAAAACGATAAGTTTTTCTATGCAGATTTTTTCATGGATGGTAAGCGATTCGATGCGGGTATCGTTGCAGGTAACACTATTTTCTTCTATTTCGGCAACGCTATTTTAGGGGTATCGATACTTCAGTTATTTTGGTAACGGCTTTTTAGCGGTAACGGTATTTCACTTATTTCGGTGACGGTATTTTAGCAGTAACGTTATTTTAGTTAATTTGGTAACGTTATTTTAAGGATAACGATTTTTTAGTTAATTCGGTAACGGTATTTTAAGGGTAACGTTATTCAAGTTATGCAGGTAATGTTAGCGATAACGGTATTTTAGTTATTTCGGTAACAGTTTAAGTCAGTAAGGGTATTTTGGGGATAACGATAGTCTGCTGAAAGGGTTTTGAATCGATACCAGTATTGCCTGTCATCCATGGATTTTTTTAATACATTAACTCCAGTACAACATAAAAACTTTGTGGTTAAGAAAACCGGGTAATAAAATATATACAGTGACTCCATCGCATAATCGGACAAGAGTTTGTTTGATATGTATGTGCTCTAAACTAAAAATAAAAATACTAAATATATATTTTTTTTCGCTTTTATTTACACTCTACACTCTAATCTTACAAAATACTAAAAAAAACAACAACATTTTTCATGATAACGGTAAATTTTGCAAAGAAAAACAAAATTAACTCATTTTTTTGTGCTCAATGAATAATCGGACAAAGGAAAGCAACAATGCAAAAAATGCCGAAAAAGAACAATTAATATTTTGTGGCATATCCTTTGTTTTCAAGAACGGCCTGTAAACGTTTTGGAATGGATTTTACCAAGTTTTGGCACACTTCAGGTTCTATGGAGTTCCATGCTTCCAGTAAAGCCACCTTTAGCTGATTTAATGTATTAAATTTTTGTTGGTATACTCTTCTAGCTAGTTCTTCCCAAAGATGTTCAATTACATTAAGATCTGGGCTCTGTGCCGGTGTTGCTATAAGTTTGGGGCAGTTATAGATCAACCAAAGCTTTGCCACACCTGAAGTGTGCTTGGGATCATTGTCTTGGTAAAAAGCAAAATTGTTTGCAATGCCCAATTTCTCGGCACTTTGCTTTACATTTGCTTTCAATATGTTGAGGTAGCCAAATTTGTCCATTTTACCATCAATAAAATGCAAATTGCCCACCCCGGCACTCGACATACAGCCCCAAACCATAACAGAGCCTCCTCCATGCTTAACAGTGGCTTTTGTATTTTGATGATTAAATTCTGTATTAGGTTTACGCCACACAAACATCTTTCCATCTGAGCCATGCAAATTAAATTTGCTTTCGTCAGTGAACATAACCTTGAAATGAATGAAAACTATCAATAAAAACAAATTTTAAGATATCTTAACACCGAATTACCGTATTCCAAAAATCTTCTGATTTTAGCAAATATTCTTTAGCAAATTTCACTCTCATGTTTTTATTTTTTGGGCTTATAAATGGCTTTTTTCTTGCAACTCTACCATGATAGTTATATTTATGCAATGTATTGCGAACAGTATTTAAGCAAACATCTTTTCCACTGCTTTTTTTTAAAGATATTTTCAGTTCTTTTGCAGTTTTAAAAGGATCTTGTTTTATTTCTTTTACAATAGAACGTTCTTCTCGCTCAGTTAAAATTTTGCCTTGACCTTCTCTACTTTTATTAGCCAACCCAAACTCATCACGGAACCTCTTGATAATGTCTTGGACAGTTGATTTGCTTTTTCCAACCAATTCAGCAATTTCTCTCACTGTTTTACCTTCCAAATTCAATTTTACTATTAATTGTCTTATTTCGACAGTAGAATGTTTTCCTTTTGGGGCCATTTCTAAAACATTTTTTTCGAATCTAGAACTGTCTATTAATATATGCAAGTTATGACTAAATGTGACAAAAAAAAATACTTTTGAATTGCATATTTGTAAAATAACGGTATTTTTAACATTTTTGCTTTCCTTTGTCCGATTATACGCTGAGCTAAAAAAATTGAGTTGTTTTGGTTTTTCTATGTAAATTTACCGTTATTATAAAGAATGTTGTTGTTTTTTTTTATTATTTGCAAAGATTAGGATGTAGAGTTAAAATAAAAGCAAAAAAAAAACATATGTGTAGTTAATTTTTTTTTAGTTCAGTGAATATAAATATCAGACAAACAATTGTCCGATTATGCGATGGAGCCACTGTAGGTACAGTAATATGTGTATGATATCTGTGTTTTATATATCAGATGTAATCATGAAACAAACTTGCAACAATTTTTTGCAAAAAAAAAACTGAATATAGTGAATTTTCATTGTTGATCTATAAATTGTGTGTGAGATGTTGGTTAGTTCGGTTAAAGATCATGAATATTTTTTCCATATTAACAGAAAAATGAATTTTTTTTGTGATAATTTACTTTAATTAACAGAAAAAACACTTAGAAAAAACTGAATATTTTATTATGATGTAATGCAAGTTGGAAATTATCTCTGCAAAATAAAAGAGCACACTACAAAATTATTTTAAATATAAATAAAACATAATTTGAAACAAAACTTAAATGTTTTTATTAGCACGTCTATTTAGAGTTATATGCTCATAAGACTTTTTAAAAATAAAATCATTTTAACAACCAACTTAACAACCTAACTTTCAGTAAATTTAAGAAACAATAATTGTTTATTTCACCAGTAAAATAGTATAATCCAAATAACTGGTTGTAGAACAACTTATACTGTATTATAACAGGTTCTTAATTATGTTCTACCACCCAGGAGGTTATTTAACTCCAAACTAGGACAGGTTGCTTTAGAACAGGTTCTCGAACGAGTTATAGAGCTGGTTATGGGTTCCATGTAACTTGTAACTTGTTCTAAAAAATGTTGCTAGGTAATCAATGATATATGCACATATAATACAATATTAATTGCGTTTTTTCTAAGTCACTAGGGCAAGGAATTTCATGCAAATACATTTTTGAAGACAGTAACTCAAAATCGATTTTGACCAAATACTTTTAAGAATCAAAGAATTTGCAACAAAATGGTATCGATCTGTTGTTGCATATTTTGCTTTAAATGCATGTTTTAAGAGCATATTTTTATATTTTTTGTTGCATATTTAGCAGATTTAAAATTTAATTGGAAATTTAGCAGATTTTATTTTTTGCCCTGAACATAGCATCTAGCATAGCATTTGTTATTTATTTAAATTGGATTGTATTTTTAAACCAGCAAGCTCGAATAATAAATCGAGTTTTAAAAATCCAAAAAATGTAAATGCATTTGTTTTTTTTTTTTATTTTTAGTGCAATATTTTGGATTTTATGTACATGTTATTTGGTTTTTTGTGCATATGTCGATTTAAATGCATATTTTAAGTGCATATTTTGGATTCTTTACTGCATATTTTAAGTGCATATTTTAATTTTTTAGTTGCATGAAATTTCTTGCTCTAATAATCACATATTAATTCACATGTTCAAATTAATATAATATATATAGCAATATTTAGCATATATTTCAATAATTTATTTTTTTTTTTTTCATTTTATTTCAAAAAAAATTCATTACATTATGGTGCCTCAGCGCCTTATAGGCATTGTAGAGGCGAGTTGGCAAAAACAAATAAATACATAAGTACTTGAATTTTATACTAACAAAAGTAAAATTTTATATAACATTAAAATTTGTATATCAACAAAATTATATCAGAAGCTCTTCCACATGTTGTAATAAATAATCCCTTAAGTCCTTTTTAATTACTGAAATTCTATTTATAGATTTTAAAACTGGTGGCAAATTGTTGAATTCACGACTACCCAACTGAATGCGTTGCTTTGTTGCTTCCAGCCGACACCAAGCTACAGCCATATCATCATTATTTCTCGTATTGTATACGTTTCGATTTTGTAAGAAATCTATAGTATGGTGCCCCATTTTGTTAATACACTTAAAAACATAGATTATAACTAGCATTTTATAAATCCCAGTAATCGGTAATAATAATCCCTATGTAGTTGTACAGTTAATATTTATAGACTTTATTGGAACTCTTCCTAATGTTTCATTTAAAAACTTCCAACATTTTCTTGGATCTTGTTGAATGCTATTTCAGTTGACTCTGTAGAAATTGTTAATAGATTCTTTACAAGCTTTTTTAATTACGCAGCTGATTCCTTTTAATCTTCCTTCTAACTCCACATTACATGACACATATATGAAGTTTTTGTTTGGATGTATGAACCCATATGGATTGAACCATCTCAATTCAACTTACAATATTGATCTTTTTGACATCACCGTTTCCAAAATTGCTGAATATTTTTGTAAAGTAGTTCAGTAGTTCAAATTCTAAAATATAGAAGTTATTGTGAAATGAAAGGAAAAGCATTATCCAGTGAAACGCGTTTTTATAGACTGCTAAATCATGACATTGGTGGAGAATATATAAACCATAAATGGAACCAAAACAAAATATCTGTAATTTTCAAAACAAGGTGCGATATACTGCCTTTAAATGCAAATAATTATAGAAATGCAGATAACAAAACCTGTACCCTGTGTAATATGAGGGAAGATGAAACCCTGCAACATTTTATTTCAATATGCCCAATTTTTAAGGAATTTAGAATCAGACATTTTGGAAAAGCGATCATTGAAGAGAATGAGTTGATAAATATTTTAAATGGGAATTTTTGTGATGGTTGGAATAAACTTTATTATTATGTTACTAGTGCTTTAAAATATCGAAGTAATATACTAAATGAATTTATATAATTTTAAATTATTATATATGACAGACGACATAATTGTCATTGTCATTAATTAATGTTAATTTTTATTTTGTATTCAAACTTAAATGTATCCTATACTTAGTAATGATATGTATGTATGTATGTAGTTCAATTGGTGTAAAGTAGTTCAGGGAAGTAAGACAAACACAAAGTTTTATATGTAATTGTCTCTATAATCAGGGGCATATTGGAATTCAAATTCGTTTTGTGGTGGAGATAATAAAGATTCAAAGTAGTTTTTAAATGTTGATGCTGAAATATCTATTTCCACCATTCTTTAGAGCCTTGTATTTTGCTTATTTTATTTATAAGTTGTTTGTGGTAATTTTCTTTACTAGTTTTACATATTTGGTTATATGCTTTTTGGGCTTGCAAATATTTCTCTTTATCCTCTAGTTCGCTTGTACTTCTATATTGTTGCAGACATTCAAAGCTCTTTACTCTTGCTGTATTGCATTTATAATTATACCAGATTTGTTTGGATTCAAAAGTGATTTTTTTGGTACGTGACTTTGTAGTATATTTTGTAATTATATCACAAAGTGCGTTCAAACTCAAATGAGTTATGTAATGAATTTTTTAATTCTTCTAAGATTGTATCTAAATTTTGATTGTATGTTTCTTTTTTATCTTCTTTCCAACATAGCTTTGGAAGTAAATTTAGTTTCTTCACAAAATTCTCATTAAATGATACATTTAGTTTTAATTTTATAGGATAATGATCTGACCACACCTCATTTTCTACAACAAACTCCTCCACAAGATGCAATACATCCTGTGATGATGCGCATATATCATTAACCGATGCACCTATTGTGTTAGAAAAAGTAAGCCTCCCGTCTTCATCACTTCGAGATCTACCATTTAATATAAGAAAATTTGAGGTCACTGACGCGCCTGGATCCTTAAATATGAGGTCTGAAAAATCGGGAAAAACTATAAAAATTTACAAGATGTACTTACTTAATTGTCATTTTCTTGGAAATAGGTACGCATTTTAAAGGTTATTAAATTGCCTTTGATTTTATGTGTAACGTGATTTTTTAATTGGAAAAGCCAAAGTTCACTTTTCTTAAGTCGGGAGCTATATCTTTGAAAACGATCTTTTTAAAAATTAAAAAAATATATATTAAAGAATGTTTACTTCTCTGCAGATGTGACAAATTTCAAAGTGGTGGTATTTTTGGATCCAGAAATATGAATCATATAATTAAGGTAGATATTTTATAAGAAAATTAAAACTATGTAACTAGAAGAGTCCGTTCATGGGTTAACACCGATTCCTATGAAATTTCGAATATCACAGTGTATAATAGTGTGCTTTTACATATATTTTGTTTTTTTTTTATGTGTAAGTATATATTATAAATCTCACTTTATTATGTGAATTCCAAAAGCCTCTCCAACGATATATAATACCATACACATTTAATAAAAATTATCGTAGAAATACGCAAAAACGCATTTTAAAAGCACTTTCTACCAAAAATCAAAAAGAAAAAAATGAGACTAAATGCTCATTATTTCATAACCGTTTAACCGATTATTGATCATTTCTCTTTTTAAAGAAAGGAAAAACTAGTTTTAAAATTATCCAAAAAATCATATCAAGTATTTATTATTTAATTTTTTTCTTCAAGTTTCATAATACAGTGCTGTTTGTTTACCCAGGTGAAAATTTTCATATATTGTCATACATGGCCACATATATGAGTTCATATATGAATCCATATATGAAATTTGATTATATATGGACATATATGGTCATATATGAATTCACATATATGGGCATATATGAATTCTCATATATGGTCATATATGGGCATATATGAATTCTCATATATGGTCATATATTATTACTTTTCTTCCATGCTCGTATAAAAAAGGTATTTTTTAAGTTGTTCCCAGGTGAAAAGTTCATAAATTGTCATATATGGCCACACATATGAGTTCATATATGAATCCATATATGTACGGATCCGAAATTTGAGGGTATATGGACATATATGCTCATATATGGACATATATGAACGTTCATATATTGTCAAATATTATTACTTTTCCTATATTCTCGTATATAAAAAAGCTTATTTAGTTTTTTTTTTCCAAAAATATTCTGTTTATTAAAAAATACAGCTATTATAATTCTATATTTATTTTACTGAATACAGGAATTTTTTTAAAACTTAAAATATACTTCAATATAAGAATATTCTACACCATTTGTAATTGTATCTTGAAATTTAAATATTTCTGTTTAGTTTTCCAATTATTCTGAAACACAACTAAAAATGGGAAAGTGGGAAAATATTTTATTTTTTAAATACAAAATATAACAAAATAAATAAATCCAATTAATTCCTCTGGTTTAACCAGTTTTTGAATACTGAGATCAAAAACTTTGGCTTAAATAAAGTTTAGCCGCATGTTTCCAAAATTAATTAAACTTTTCCACGCTGAATCTGCCAATGGTAAAATCTTTTGGTGGACCTTATTCGGGAGGGAGGTTTTCAAATTTGAAGTTTTGTTTTGCGGTTTTATACAAAAGTTTTGAATGGATTGGCATCATCGGAAAGGTGTTTTAAATGTCTTTTCAAAGAGTAATACATCCCCATTCATTAACCCATTGCGAGTCAGTTTAACATTTGGTATTTTTTTAATTTTTTCCTGTTTTTTCAGAACTTTTGTATAAAATCGCAAATCAAAATTTCAACTTTGAACACCTCCCCCCGGAAGGGGGTTGCGTTTTTCCTAATAACTCATTCTCTGCAATCGTATTTATAAATTAATAAAATATTAATTTATATATTTTTGTTTAAAATTCGTAGACCGGCAGAGTAAGTGTTAAAAATAAAAAAAATCATAGTCATATATGGTCATATCTGATCAAAAATTAAAACATATTAACCGTATATGGAATAATATTTGAATTCATATGTGGAGGTATATGGCATATATGAACTAATATATGAACCAATACATGCAATATATCATCATATATGGTGTCATACATATCCATATATGAACTTTTCATTTAAATGTATTTACCCATATATGATCCCATACATGACATATATGTTCATATATGCTCATATATTTAACCATATATGCTCATACATGAAACCATATATGGCAATATATGATCATATATGAACTTTTTCACCTGGGTTATCAAAAATATTGTCTTTTATTAAAAGAAAATGTTTATGTTATACTTCCAAGAACATGTTACTGGTAAATTCATACATTTCAAATTCAAAATGCATTAATAAATATAAATAGTTCAAATCGAAATTTTTTAAGAAAATACAATTTGAGAAAGAATTTAATGAAAATTAATAAGAGTAGGGATAATAGAAAACCAACTTGTTCCAAAAAAAGTAAAATTCGATGATTTGGAAAGTGATGAAGACGACTGCAATATTAGTAAGCAAGCCAACCGACAAAATATGTCCTTTGGTAAGAATTCTTATAAATTTTATAAAAAAAAAAAACTTTAACTAAAACGCACCACTAAAAACATTGGAAAGGTGGAAACTAAACAATAGCGCAATAGAAAAGCTTGTTGATTCCGCTGATGACAATTCATGGTCGATGCTGATGAAGAGATTGATACTAGGGATGCTAAACGGGAAATCCCGAAATCCCGGGATTTTCGGAATTTAATAAATTCCGAATCCCGGGATTTTCTTTTTTAAATCCCGGGTTTTTTCTGGATTTTTTGGGACTTTTCGGGATTCGTTTTTTTTTTTGCTAAAATTTAAGATTAATTACATTTTCTCTTGAATTTTCTTATATTTTGTTTTTGTGCTTATGATTCTAAGCAACACATACATTTTCATTTTAAAATGATTAAAAATATGTGTTTTTTATATACAATTTTATATAAATACTCTATGTAATGAAATATTTAGTGGTTCGTTATTTTTAAATATTTTTTTAAATATAAAGTGCGTTATATACCAGACATGGGCAAATGCGGCCCCAGAACGATTTTCGTGCGGCCCCATGTTAATTTCGAAACGAAAACATTTTTTTAATAAAAAATTAATAAATGTTTTTTAAATTAAAAAAAAAATGATATGTAATGCAGAAAATATTAATTACAAAAAGCTTAAAAAACATAGTCATAGCAAGGTTTACGTAGCGAGAGCTAAACATGTATTTCAACAATCGTGTGTTTGCCAAAAAACGCACATTTAACAGGGCTGCTAGATGATTTTGATTAAAAATTGGCTTTTTTCCAAAAAAAATCGGCATTATCGGCACTTTGAGTTCAAAGAATCTGCCAAAAATCGTCACATTAAGAAATAATTATTAACGATATTTTATTTACTTTTATTTAAAGAAAAACAATGTTGTAAAACAATGTTTTCTTACATATAATTTTTACATTCTACATTGAAATAATAGTTTTTGGAATCAATTAAATGAACTAATTAGCCCATTTTAATTTATAATTATTTTATTGATTTCAGAAACAAACATTACCAATTTCAAGGGTTATGTTGAAATTTTATACAATTCATCTTAAGAAATTTGTTCAAAACATGAAGTTTAACTCATAACTATAAAAACTTTCGAGAACCTCGGAAAAGGATTTTTGAAAAATTCGGTTAAATCACATGCTAAAATTTTGACATTTTTAATAATAGAATTCCTTTATGGCTAAAATATAAATAAAATATCCTTTATGGCTAAATTGTCCTAATATAAATGATATTACCTAAATTATATGGTGCGTCCCAGCATAAGTTTGTGAAATCCTAAATTTGGCCCCACGAGCTATTTATGTGCCCACCCCTGTTATATACTGTCATCACCAGGGCAGTGACTTTCATGCAAATGCATGTTTGTATACAGTAGCCCAAAGTGGATTTTGACCAAAAACTTTTCCCAATCAAATATTTTGCAACAAAATTGCATTGATTTGTTTTTGCATATTTTTGCATATTTTTTCATATTTTGCGTTTAACTGCATATTTTTGCACATTTTTTAGAAATAAAATTTAGATTTGATTTAAAATAAATAAAAGAAAGATTTTTAAAATCTTAACTCAACATCGAGGAATATCATGTTACCAACTACTTATCATTTATATTGTAAGAATTTCCTCCTGTAATGAAGTTTGGTGGCTGTGAATCTGGGGATGATACTGATATATCAAACATGTTTGCTGACTTTTTTGCTACTACTTACTCTGATGCCAAATGTAACAACTTAAAGGAATACCCGTATCCTTTGGTCTCAAATCAATCTATTATTTTACCATCTATTGATCGCTCTGACGTGTCACGTTGTTTAAAAAGTTTAAAATCGTCTTTTAGCCATGGACCGGACGGTGTGCCTGGCTGTATACTAATCAACTGTGCTGAGAGTTTGCCTGCTCCTTTATCTTTGTTGTTTAACATCTCTGTTAAGAATGGATACTTTCCTCAGTTCTGGAGAGAATCGTATATTATTCCATTATTCAAATCCGGTAGAAAATCTGATATATCAAACTATAGAGAAATCGCGAAGCTTAGCAGAATTCCAAAGCTATTTGAAAAATTCATTACTGATTTCATATGTCATCATGTCCCGCATATTTTGTCCCCTTATCAACATGGTTTTCGGAAGGGCTGTTCAACTGTCACTAATCTTTTACATTTAACAACTATAATTAATCGAGGATTTGTAAATGGGAAACAAACTGATGTTGTTTATACTGACTTTAGTAAGGCATTCGATAAGATTAATCATAATCTGCTCCTGATTAAATTGAAATGAATAGGGTTTTCCCCTAACAGTCTGAATTGGATTTCATCATACCTTTTTAATAGAAAGCAAAGTGTACGATATAAAAATTTTACTTAGCAGTTAAATCCGGGGTCCCTCAAGGAAGCCACCAGTTCTTTTTTCTTTATTTATAAATGACCTTCCAAATGTGATCAAATATTCGAAAATATTGTTGTATGCTGATGATGTCAAGATCTTTTCGAGTTATAAAAATCCATTTGATCATATCTTTCTACAAATGGACTTAGATAATTTCCAAAATTGGTGCAATATAAACCTAATGGATCTTAACCTAAAAAAATGTAAGTCCATGTGCTTTTCTAGAAAAAATCCTATAAAAATTGATTACTTCTTTGATGGACACCAACTGGAACTAGTTGATATTTTTCTGGATTTGGGAATACTATTTGATCCGAAACTTAATTTTGTCTCTCATATTCATATGACGGTAAACAAGGCCAGAGGCGTACTTGCTTTCATTAAGCGGTGGGCCAAGGAGTTCAGTGATCCGTACGTTACAAAAATGCTATACACGTCTCTTGTACGACCGATTTTAGAATATGGCTCATTAATTTGGGACCCACAATATAACAATCACAGTAATCACATTGAATCTGTTCAAAAACAGTATCTGATTTTTTGCTTGCGTGGTTTATCATGGATTAAGGGAGTTAATCTTCCTTCATATCAGAGTAGACTTGCTGTTATAAAATTACCTACGCTTAAAAGCCGTCGAATTATGTTAAACGTATCTTTTCTACTTAACTTAATTAATGGTGATGTTTTTTCTGTATTTTTGATTAATAACATAACGTTTATTGTTCCTCAACGTCCAACTCGTTACTTTCGTCCTTTATCACTGCAGTTTTATCGTAGTAACTATGCTAATGCTGACCCATTACGAATAATATGTAAAGACTTTAATGATTTATATAACTGTTTTGATTTTTCTTTAAATGTTGATGCTGTTAAACGTAAAATAATACTGTATTAAAATATTTAATTATGTTTTTTGTTGTTATATAATTTTGTTAATAATTTTTAATTAAAATTTTTTATAGTCTGTAAGGATTTAATCCATAGACTAAATAAATAAATAAATAAAAAAAAGAAAAAAAAAATAAACATTTCGTGCGAAATTGACGAATTGAAGAAATTTTCTATGTGGTGTAAATGGCGAAAATTTGTAAACAAAATACTTTCCAAATTAAAATATTAAAATATCGTTTCAAAATTACGCATTTTTAGATGTTTTTCTAGTTTTTCAAGTAAAATATTTTTTTACAAAATAACCGGTTAACTGACTCAAACAACGGTTTCATGAATATTTGAAAATGTAAAATATTATAAATCGGTTCGGTTTTTGAAAATAAAAAGCCGATAAACCGTTTTTCGGATACGGTTTTTGACACTAAATACAGTGAAATAAAATTTCCAAGTTTTTTTACCAAAAAAAAAATTAAGGTACTAACCAGAGAAGACAAAAAATTTCAAATTCCGTGGCGTTTATGGCACAAATAAAATATTGAAAAAAGGCAAAAAAATAGCAAAATTACAACAAAGAAAAAAAATTTACTTTTTAAAAGCAAAAAATTTTTGAGAAAAGATGCATTTCAAGCGAAGATAATTAAAAAAAGCAATTTTAAAGCTAAAAAATCGTAAGAAAATGATGGCTTAAAGGAAAAAAATTAAAAATAAAAAAGGCCAAGGTAATAACTATTATTTATTTTACACTAACTTGATGTGCTCCGATTACCATACAATTTAGATAAGTGACAAAGCTCGGGGAATTTTACGTTAAAAAATAACTAATTGCGTGTTTTCATGCTTCTTTCAAAGAAAAAATATACAAGCAATGGTATCAAATGAAATACAATTTGGTATCAACCTTTCCATTGGAGTACTATAAATATTAAAATGTTTTAAAACAAAAAAGTTTCTAGCAACTTTGTAATTAAATTTTACCCACTTTAATTTTGTCTATTTGACCTTATATCGAAATTTCAACGAAATCTGGAGGAATCGCCAACAAACAAGTATTATTTGAATTTTTTATAAAAAATATATCGCTCATTTACTTCAATAACGTCATAACTCAAAAATTTTGATTTTGTAGAAAACGAGTTTAAAGTTTTCAATTTACCTTGAAGAAAAAAGAAACGAAATAATTTCATGCAAGAGGTGAGTATACAAGATATCAATACGAATTTTTTACACAATATGATATGTGATATAACGAATAATTCTGCGTCATTAACTCAAAAATCATGCTTTTTGAGTTGGGACGTTCTTGAAGTAAATGAGCGATATGTTATTATGTTTATGTGTTTTTTCGAATAACACGAAAAGTTTAGTATGCGCGGACATGCTACTGGTGATGAGCATTTCAAATACTTCTCATTAGATACCAAGTGGGGTTATATTTGACCCCATTTTTTAACCCCTAAATGTGAGATTGGTCAGCCTAAAAACACATGGGTCTTTTAATTTTTGATTCTTTTTAACCAGGGACAGGAACTTCATTCACTTAAAAAAGGTGTTTTAGGCATGAAAAAAATATGTACTTATAATTTTTTTTAATATAAACATTTCAAATGTTGTGTTAATTGTGCAAAACGTATGCAGAGAAAATATTAAACAATGCAAAGTTAAGAATTTAATTAAAATTGCTTGAAAATATGAAAAATAATTAATTTAAAGTGCATCCCTTTGTCCGTTTTTTGTTAATTTGCTTCGAAACTATCAAAATCCCAGTTAAGATTTTTAGATGGTGTCACAAATCACTTAGAAATTTTAATGTTTATTTGTCAAATATAAAATAAAATTGAAAGTCTTATTTTCAAGAAAAAACTAAAAAACATGCAATTATTATATACATTTTATGCAAAATAAGCTAAAATATGCAATAAAAATATGCATTTAAAGTAAAATATGCAAAAGTATACATTTATAACAAAATATGCACTAACCAATCGATGCCATTTTAACGCAAAGTCATTGATACGCAAAGATATTTTGTTTACCCTATTCTCAGACTTGAGGAAAAAACATGCAATTGCATGAACTCCCAGTCCACGTTTACACACAAAAAAATATTTCTTAAATTGCACCAAGTAAACATTTTGTTGAATAAAAAAAACATAATCAATTACTTTTTTAATTGACTCAATTACTTTTTTAATTGACTCAATTAAAAAGTAATCAATATTTTAAATAATAGTGATTACTTTAAATAAACAAAAATATTGATTACTTTTTAATTGAAAATATTTTAAAAGTAATTGATTTTTTTTTTTTTATTCAACAAAATGTTTACTTGGCGCAATTTTTTTTTTCTGTGTATAACATATCAAATTACGGGGGTAACCCATGAACGAACTCTTCTTGTTACATAGTTTTAATTTCCTTGTAAAATATCTACCTTTACAATATGATTTATATTTCTGAATCCAAAAATAACTAAACTTTGAAATTTGTCACAGCTGGAAGGAAACCATCTTTAACATATATTTTTTTTAAATTTTTAAAAAGGTATTTTTCAAAGAGATAGCCTTCCAACTTATAGGTAAAGAAAAGGTACCTTTGATCTTTCCAAATAAAAATTCATGTTGTACTTATACCAAATCAAAGGTAATTTAATACCATATCAAATGCTACCTTGAGAGTTGCGTAGCTATAACACTTTTCAAGAAAATGACAATTAAGTAAGTACAACTTTGTACATTTCTATAGTTTTTTTAGATTTTCAAAACCTCATACTTCCGGATCCAGATGTGTCAGTGCCCCCATTTATGAACAGTATATGGGCAACTTCAGAAATTTACGGCACCTAGACATTTTTTTTTTAAGTTTTTTTTTTGTCTGACATCAATGTCGATTTGCATGTGTATAAACCGATATTTAAGCATGTGAAATCCTTTGGCGTTAATCATTTTAATTAAACGGCGTTAATTTTACGGCGGTTTAAAGTTAAAAATTAAAAAAAAATATTAAAATTACAGTTTTTGTTAAAATTGGAAAAGGATAACGCGTGTGGATAATAGCGCTTAAGGGCTAGCACACTAAAATATTTGTAAAAGCTTCAATACTTTTTAAAATACACTGAAAAAAAATAAAAAAAAAAAATTTTTTTTTATCGTGTATGCATATAAAAATTTATTTTAAATTTTTAACATTTTACAAAATTACGGCTAGTATAAGACATAATTTTCAATATTCTGGGAAAAAACTATTTGCCTATCGATAATGGTTAAGGGATATAACCATTTAAACTTTACCACTCATGATTTTTTTACTGTTTCAATTGTTTTGTTGATATTTGTTAAGGTGGCCCTCGTGAATATTGTTTAAAAATATAGTCTCACATTCTAGGCGTTCAAAAAACAAACGCGTTTTTTCCAAATATTGATATTGGACCGATTATAAAATACTTGTTGGGATTCTGGGTTACTTATTAACCCAAATTCAAAAATAATTCTTTTAAATTTTCAAAATCAAATATTTCATACAATGATGCTTTTTGAGGTTAGAAACATTTTGTTTCCTCCATAAAATTTTAAATCCTTAAAATTTTTTGGTGCGTTGTCGATTTTACTATGAAACTCAGTAAAGTCTTAAATTCGATGTACGTTTGAGCGGAATTGATACAGCGCTTTAGTTGTCACAAAGCAAAATGTGTTTGGAAAAAACTGCCGCTGCACGCGCCAGGATTGAAAACAATTATTTTTTTTGCACTTATTCAGTTTAGTCCGTCGCGAAGAATCTATTAAGATACCTAAACCTAATCATGTTCCCATGCCATGTTTTGATATAAAAAAAAGCTCCAAAAAAAATTGTTTTTTTGCAAAAATTTTCAAAAGTTCATAAAACTTTTGCGTTTAAAAATTTTAAAGTACGTTTTCGCCTCGGATGTGCACTTTACGAAGTTACTCACATCACGCAATACACTAGCCAACTTAAAAGACAATTCAGATTGTCAGACGCAAAAAAGATACATTTTCAAAAAATTTACGCTAATTTCTTTTAAGTTTGTGATGTCCGTGATACGTTATTGGTGGGCTGACACCAACTTTATATACCTCAAACTTTATAAAATTAAGCCGTTTTTTTAATTCTGCGCTTAAACCTCATTTTTATTAAACGGCGCAAAAACCCTATTTAAAATCTTCAAAAAGTTCAAAATTCGGGAAATTTTGGTTTCACTTCACAAACCACCATTCAACTTTTCACCAAGCAGCGATATCAAAAAATTTTTTTTTGTGGATATATCCTCCAAGTCTTGTGACTATATTTTGTATTGGTTTGGATCTGAAAGCTAAAAACTATTACAAAGAAAATGGAATGAATGAAAAAACTCTTGCAAGTTTCAAGTCGATTTTTAATTTTTCGAATTTTAGATGACCACTAATTCTTAAGGTGAAGACTTTTCAACGTAAAACTTTGCACGTCATATCCTTCAAGTATAGTCATCCAAACCCTGTACAACGTTTTTTTCAATTCATAAAATTTAACGCAATAAGAGCCATAGTATGTCGGTTTCAGCAGGTGCTCAAAAAATTTGAAATAGCCCATATGCTCATAAATAAAATCATTCATGTTCATATATGTATTTCAAGCCGGCTAAAGCCGGGCTTGCACGGAGTGCACCTACACGCAGAGAAAAGGTATGATTGAACATGATTGTGGACACAAAATTATGATATTATGATTCTTATTATCATATGACTCTGGATGATCATATTATGATTACCGAATGCGATTTTTTCGTCATTTAGAATCATAATATGATTGCTACGATCATATTATGATGCTCTTAAACTATCTTAAACTATCCTGCGTGTAGTTCTGCCTAAAAATTTTTATTCATTGTAAGTTTTGTGAGTATTTAAGGAGTTTTTTTTTATATAATGACCAACATGTGGAATATTATACAGAATTCATGTGATGTTGATGGAGGTCTTCCAGATGTATGCCTGTAAACTTTCGCTGAAGGAGTTTGAAGCTTTATAGCAATGTAGTTTGTGTTTGGATTTTATTTACCTATAATTAGTAATTTTAATTAGTTTTTGTTTGTATAAAAACATTAGTAACATTTGATAATTAATGAAATTGTGATAAATCCACATTCTAACGATGCCCAATAAAGATGTGCAGATCGGCTTAAGTCATTGGACATACTTTCGTATAATGAGGTAGTATCACATGTGCAAAATACCCCATGATACGTACACACTATGGTCCGAACCATAGCTGCTTGATGTATTTAAGATGTATTTTTATTACTAATTAAAAAATTTCTAAATTTTTTTACGGACGGTTACCCACCCTAAGCGACCGAGAGGGCTCAACAATATGACGTTGGGATTCGTACACACTATGGTCCGAAAAATAGCGGATTAAGATGTATTTTTAGTAATAATAGGGGGTATGCCCGCTGCATTGTTAGCGTGGGGACGACATTGTTTTGACTTCAAGTTTAAAATGTACAGTACTTTTCGTTTACAGTCACATCGCTTATAGTCCATTTAGCGATATACTCCATTTTTACACTTTTACTGTCATCTAAAATCAAATTACATACAAAATATTTAGGATATAGTACATTCACGATATAATCACATTTGGCTTATATGCCACTAAACTCTGGCTACTAAAAGTAAATTTATATGCAAATAATTTAAGTTATAGTCACAATACGGAAAATTTCTAATATAATTGTGAAATCTTGAATTTTTTTCGGTTTAAAATTATTTAAAAATTTAAGAGGCTAAAACGAAAATTGGAACAAGGAAACTGAGCTGAATCGTTTCAAACATCGTTTTTATATTCCAAATTTTCCACCTGTTATAATAATAAATAAATTGCATATAGTAACATTTTATGATGACTATATTACAATTTATTTATAGGCAACAAAATGGCATATAAAAAAACTAGCGATATAGTCACATTAGCGATATAGTCCACAACTTGTGTGCAACTAAGAGATGTGACTATAAGCGAAAAGTACTGTAATTGATTTTGGATAAGAATTTAATCATTTAAGGAAAATAAAACACAATGTAGTAGAGATGATATCCAAACATTTAGGCAGGTATGGCCTGGCATTATTACCATTTACAATTTGGGGATTACGAATGAAAATATGTTTGTCTTAACCCCCAAATCAAAATGGGAGCTTTGTCTTGCATAGTTATAAGATCGTTTTTCAAAAGAACATTGTGTGAATATTACAGTATTTCTGTGTAGACGGAGTGCGGCCAGGTTTAGGATTTTTCTATTCTGTGATATGTCCAAAGCCGACTTCCCTGAGTAAAACATTTATGGGAGGCTGCAAAATAAAAAATTTAATACTTTATTCCGTTGTCCTATAAAAATTACATTTTAAACTTTAAGGCAAAACAACGTGTTATCTATGATAACAACCGTGTTATCTATGATAACAACGTGTTATCTATGATAACAATCCCGTTACCATAACTTATGTGTTCATTGGTATAGGGTTTAATTTAATGATAAGATCATTTCTAAAATATGCAATAAAAACATAGTAAAAATGGTACTAATCTCTATACTATAATGGTACTAATCTCGCTGCCTAAAACGCTGGAGCTTGGAACTTCAAATTTTTCATTGAGGTTCCTTCTCCATCGCATACATCTAATCACGAGTTTAGGAAATTGTTAGTATGTAGTACAAAAAGATAAAAAGTATTCCCCTTATCGTCCTGTTTAAACCCCTTTGATTAAAAATCTGAAATTTCAAGTGCATTAGCCAATAATCTATGGGCTAAAGCACTTAAAATATACCTTTAGGAATTTTAAACAAAACTTGATAAAAAAAGGCAAATATGTTCCCTTAATCACTCAGCCCAAACCGCTTGATTTTTACTCCTCCACTCACAAAGATGGAATTATAGTAAAAATAAATTTAAGGAAATTCTTACCGTGAGGCAAAATCTCCCTGTAAATGTCATCCTAAATAACATTTAGCTAGAAGTTTGAATTTTAAAATATGTGTTTCTTTGAACTTCTAATTAAGGGACTAAAAAAGGAAAAGTGTCCTATGATAACAAATTAGTGAGCTTGCCCGTTACTATAATTATGCGCTATTTGGTGTATGTACTAATTTACTGGAAAGATAATTTCTAAAATATGCAATAAAAACATAGTAAAAATGGTATTTAAAGGGATTTAGTACAGGCTCACCACCCAATCTAAGCCACTGGAGCTTGGACCTTCAATTTGTCATGAATTTTCCTTCTCGATCGTGTACAACTAATCACGACCTATGAAAATTGTTAGTATGTGGTACAAAAAGAATAAAAAGTCTTCCCCTTATCGTCCTACCTAAACACCTTCAGCTAAAAATCTAAAAGTTGACTTTAGGAACTTCTAATGAAACTTGATAAACATGTGGTACAAAGGCAAATATGTTCCCTTAACCACTCAACCCAAACCGCTAGATTTTGAAATTCAGCATGTTCCTCCTCTGGCATAGACATACACAAATATAGGATTATTGCAAATGTTTACGTAATGGAGCAAAAAGTGAAAAGGTTTCCTTTTGATTTACTGCCCCAACCCTTTTGTATAGAAATCTAAATTTTAGAATATGTATTACCTGATGTATGGGCTAATTTATCGAAGATATACTTTTTGAAATTTCCAATAAAAACTTGATAAAAATGGTAAAAATATATTCAACTTCAAGTTGTTATTAAATAAGACATCCACCAACACGAGACTTTTGTAAAGTTTTGCGGGGATGGCTAAAAAGGAAAACATTGAAGAACATTTTTTTGGAACTCACCATAAAAACGGGGTTTAAAATTGGGATTAATCACAAAGCTGAAACCGCTTTAGTAAGGAACTTGAAATTTGACTTGAACGTTCCTCGTCCGGAGCAGACATTATATAATAAGAAATTTATATGGTGAAATTTCTTACGGTGAGGGTCAAAATCTACCTCTTAATATTTTGCCAAATAACATTTGGCTACAAATCTGAATTTTAAAATATGTGTTTCTTTGAGCTTACAATTAAAACGTTGTATAAATGGGGTTAAAAAGGAAAAGTATCCGTTAATAGCCGGATCCAATCGTAGGAGGTATGAACTTGAGATTTGACATGTAGGTACTTCCTTAAGCGTAGACATCAACCAAGAGAGTGGCAAAAACGGACAATCTCTCCTTAACCTTAACGTCATAACCAAAACCATTAGGTAATAATATCGTAATTCACTTAAGATATACTTTTTGCGTTTTTATTCAAAACTTGTCATAAATAAAAGGGAAAAATGTCCTCTTAACCCTCCGTGACGCACATGTTCCGATAGTCACGTACGTAGCGCATGTATCTGGCCAGATACACTATGTATTTCAGTACATTAATATGAAAAATATGCAATTTTAGTGGTAATATTACATTGCTATATTGTTATCACGCCAGGCAGATATATATTTTCAATTTTTTGTTTTGTTCTTAGTACATGCTAAACCACCTACCCGAGCAAAAAAAAATTTGAATGAGAAATAAAACAAGAAAAATTTTGTTTTTGTGTTTAATTTCAAAAAAATAGTTGTTATAAAGTTTATTTCAATTAAATTTAGTAGTTATAAAGTAAGTTTTAATAATTCTAAATTAATTCTACCCGAGCAAAAAAAATTTTAATGAGAAATAAAAACAGAAAAATTTTATTTTTGTGTTTAATTTCAAAAAAATAGTTGTAAAAAAGTCTTACACAGCTTCAGGTAAGCAACTAAAACATGTATACTCTGATTTCGAATGCTGTAGGCATACCGGATTCGAGCACTTGGAACA
This sequence comes from Delia radicum, assembly GCA_021234595.1. NCBI lineage: Eukaryota > Metazoa > Arthropoda > Insecta > Diptera > Anthomyiidae > Delia > Delia radicum. Next base: position 186,980,783 of record CM037853.1, read on the forward strand.
GAAAAAACGAGTTAGTCGGCGAATTTTGTCATCTCCCAATGTACACAGCCGACAACTTTTTCTCTTTTGTAGAGTATCAGCACCACTTGGGCTAGGAACTACTACTGAAAACTGAAATGAAAAAGAAAAACGAGGAAAATGAGATGTAATGAAAGGCAAATGTTATATCAATCAAACTTACATTTAGTGGTCTTCCAAAATACGATTCCATGGCCAAACGAGTGTTGAACTGTTTCATGATGTGAATGTTGTTCATTCGGTTTTCAATATTTGGAAGAACCAATGAATCAGCTAACGTAGTGAGAAATTTTCTTCTAGCATTATTTTGATTGAGACCATCAACTTCCTTGCAAATACAAATGCAGCCAGTGCCATGGTGTCCAACATGTTGCAGAAAAACGCTAAAGTCCATCGTCTTGTTGACCGTTTTGTAGTAAAATGTGGGCAAAATTTCAGTTTATGGGGGACACCCCTGGAAAAAAAAAAAAAATGCCACGCCCCCTTAAATGACCCCAGGAGTGCGAAAATCATAATGAATAAGGGGGCTCACGCCCCTTATGGGCGTGGCAGTCGAAAAACGACCCGGCCCACCTACGTAGACAATATGGGTATCAAATGAAAGCTAATGTCTTCACGATTCCAAAAATAGCCGTAGTTGCCAGATCGGGCGATTTTTGTAGCCGATATGGCCATTTTGGCAAAATTTGGGGTGGGGGAAATTTTTTTTTTCCTTTTTTTTTGCTTATATTTTGTTAAAATCAAACAAAAATGAGCATTTTGTGCGAAAAGATTACTATTGTTAGCGTTACCCAGGGATTACCGCGTGGAGGTCATAGTAAATCAATCCCCTTGGAGAAGCATGAGAACTCATGGCTTCGCTTAGTAAAGTTTTTCTGCGTGACCGGCCTACGGCCGGGCTTAGGGGTTTTTAACTCCAGTATGTCTTAATTCTAGACGGCGGGGATCTCGAGTGCTCGGCCTCTGGCCGAGCTAAAAAGAAATAAACAAAAAAAAGTCCTTCCCCCATTTTATAAAAATTAACATATCTTCCTCAAATTCTGGACGATCTGGCAACTACGGGTATTTTTGGAATCGTGAAGACATTTCCTTTCATTTGATACCAATATTGCCTAAGTAGGTGGCATGGGTCGTTTTTCACCCCCGCCCCTATTTAACAAAAATGGCCGTATCGGCTGCAAAAAACCGCCCGATCTGGCAACTATGGCTATTTTTGGAATCGTGAAGACATTAGCTTTCATTTGATACCCATATTGTCTACGTAGGTGGGCCGGGTCGTTTTTCGACTGCCACGCCCATAGGGGGCGTGAGCCCCCTTATTCATTATGATTTTCGTACTCCTGGGAACATTCTGAGGGGATGGCATATTCAGATTTTTTCTCTAGGGGTGTCCCCCATAAACTGAAATTCAGCCAAAATGTGTAACCATTTGGTCCATACAATCTACGCCAGCTTTATTTTCATTGTAAAATAAAATTGCTTCGGGTTTCATTGCTTCCCCTTCACAATGTTTCGTATAATGAACGGTCGAAAGTAGGTTCACACATTTATTTTTTTTTGGCACGTAGCTGCAAATTGATATCAAATTTTCGTGGAATCCAAATAACGATGACATAACAGGACGAGAACGATCCTTTCTCATTTCGTTAGGAATACATCTTTTATTGGAGCGAATGGTACCAACATATGCCAGACCAATTCTGGCCAGACGCTTTACTCCTTCTAAAGTAGTAAAAAAGTTGTCAGCTACAACTGTACGGCCAGTATTGCTGTACGGCTTTGCGAGTTGTATCAAAACATTTTCACCTTGATTCACTTCCCGTTCTTCTCCTTCTTGTCGGCCGGTATAGAGCTTTCCTTGCAGTGGATATTTTGTTTTGGAATCGCAAGCCCACCAAATTTTGATGCCATATTTCGCTGGTATGGTACTGAGTAAATTTAGTTTTTCCACGATATGGGAACAGTTGTTCATCAATTGTTATGCTGGCATGCGGACTATAGTTTTTGGCAAGATTTTCATTTAAAAAATTCCAAACGTCACAAATGGGTGCAGCTTTGTCATCGCGCAATCGTTGACGAATGTATCGTACCAGTGTAGAGAATCGATTAAAAGACATGGCTGCTCTGAATATGGGTAGATTATTTGACTGCCACATAGCTTTTGTGGTTTGCATATTATTGTGGGAATAACCAGCTGCCAAAAGAATGCCGACGAATGCGTCTAATTCAGTTGCGGTCAAATCTGTCCAAACTTTTTGTTTTTTGCTGGGATTAGCTGCATTCCACTTTTCGACTACAGCTTTTCCATGGCGATTCGTTTCAGAAATGATAATAAATGTTATATTTGGTGTGAAAAATTTTTTGAACACCTCAATTGGAACACTGTTTTGTTCCTTCGGACCAGGTCGAAAACGCATGATATTGTGCGGACGCAAACGAACTCCTCTATTTGGTTCATTTTTACACCATATAGTACCGTCCTTACCAACAAAAGAATCTTCGGTAGCATTCTGTTCTTCAATTTCTTCATCGTCGTCACTATCATCACTATCAAACACTTCATCTGCTTCGACAACGCAATCGTTTTCGACATCTGAGGCATCGCCATCGTCTGGAATATAATCGTCCATATCGTCGTCATCTCCTGGGAAGTCATCAATCTCATCATTTGCAACCACTTCTTCAGCGGCTCTTTCACGCTCTAACTCATTGGCCAATGCTTCTGCTAGTCGTGTATGGAAATTCACATTACCACTACTATATCGCGTATTATAAACAAACTGTACTTCTTCACCCATTTTTTTTTCGAATAAATAAAAATTCCTCCGTCAATTATTGTCTGTACCTTTCAAAGATCACTATGCAACTGAAGCGAAAAAATATAAAAACCAAAAAAAAACCTTGTTTGTGTCAAGATATATTTATATAGGTAGTCTCACTAGAACAACAACTACAACAAACAACTACAAACAATACAAAAACAACAGGCATTTTGTTGTTGGGTACAGTACAGTAAGGTGTCAAAACCATGTAAGAAATGTCAAAATCAGGTAAGAGGAAGATAAACAGCTGGGCTACTAAGACTACCTATATAAATATATCTTGGTTTGTGTTTGCTTTCATTACTGTGAGAGTGATTGAGAAAAAAAAGCAGAGAAAAATAAAAAATACCAATAAAGTACAGTACTCTTCATATAAAATGTGTGTGTATCTGGCCAGATACATGCGCTACGTATACGATGTATAGATGAAAAAATCCACATAAATGTTGTTTGTTGTTTTTTTTTATTTTTTTTTTCATAAAACGATAAATAACAATATTTGTAGAGGGTACCTGGAGACTCAAACCCCTAGCTAAATTAGAAATATATTTAAATCACAGTTAAATTCGTAAAATATCTGGCCAGATACATGTGCGTCACAGAGGGTTAATGACATGTACAATTGATTTATGCTTAATATTTAAAACATCTTCTCGAAATGGTTAAACAAAATAATTAAAACAGGAAACCATTTTCTTTTTAATGTATTCCGAAATTAAAGACTATTGGTAACGATATATCGGACATTTAAGCTAGTCTAGTGAAAATAAAAATTAAATTATAAAATATTTTGGATATTCAGAAGTTAACTGTATAAAAAGGAGTAAAAGTTGGTACTAATTCATAAATTTTAAATACATTTATATATATTAAAAAACTGAAATTTTTAGATTCCAAGTGCTGCAAAATTATATACTCTTTTTAACTAATGAGCACAAAAGCACAAAATTTTTAAAAAAAAATATTTAGTCCTGGACGATTTTTATAAGAAGTTAATCATTTGAAGATCTTAATTTTTAGCCAGGAATGACATGACATTATCCCAATTTCCGATTTGGGGACTAGGAATTGAAATGTTTCTATCATAACCCCCAAAACCAAAAGGGGAACTTTGCCTAACATGATTATGCTAATAATGACCAGTAAAAAATAGACATATTCTTCATAGACAAATTTTTCAAAAGAACATTGTGTGAATATTAAAGTGTTTCTGAGTAGATTAGACCTCTTCGCTAGAAATCTGAAATTTCGAATACATAAAGAGAATAGATTCGGTCGTAGTAACCGTATTTGGGTAGTAGCTATCGAATTGGTAGTTATCACTAAATATCTGTTGAAGCAATCGAAATTTTATTGTCGTGTCAGAATGACTGTTGCTTCAGCCGAAAGGTTTTCATCACAATCGAACGATTCAGTTGTCGCAACCGAATCTTTCGATTGTGTTAGAAATTATTCGATTGAAGCAACGGACATTCTGACACGACATTAGAATTTCGATTGTCCCAACTACAACAGGAGACACGACCAAGAATGTTTTCTGCGTGTAGAGTATGGGATAATGAACTTTTTGGAATTTTAAACAAAAACTTAAGAAAAATGTCGTACAAAGAAAAAAGTGGAGTCACTTAATCACCCAGTCGAAACCGCTGAAGCTAGGAACATGAAATTTGGCATGTAGGTTCCTCCTTCATCGTAGACGATTTTTAGAAATTGTTAGGATAAAAAATATTTTTAATTTTCTTCTTATATGATTCTTCTTCGAGCTTAAGATCTTTTGTTAAAACGATTGTAAATTATTAATTTACAATCGTTATAAAAAATATTCCTATTTTATTTCTGCTTAAACCCCTTCTGCTAGAAATCTGTAATTTCAAATAATGTACTTAAAATGTACTTTTTAGAAAATTTGGCCTGTACACTCAGGGAACTTCTGCTTTAAAAATATGTAGTTATTTGGGTTGTAATACAGTTTCTTTATTTTTAATGTAAATGTCAGTCATTTGTAGAACAAATAAAATTTTTTACTAACTTTGTAGTTCATTTAGAAAAACAAACAACATCAAATGACTGTTTTATGATTTTACATTAATTTTTTACAGTTGTTTTTTGTCAATTAAAAAAATAAATGTTTGTTTATTTTTCACTAAAATGTGATTCATTTTTACTACAATTGTTAGTAATTTGTTGAACATTAAAAAACAAATGACAATGTTAGTTGAATTTAATGAAATGTAAGTCGTCCTTTCTTTTAGTGAAATTTCATTTGTTTTTAACTACAATTGCAGTGGTATTTACCCACATAATATTGTAAGTGTAGGATCATCGCCTCCCATAAACAACCACTTAGATGGGATATTTGGAAATGTTTATGGGGAAAAGTCTCCTTATGTCCAAACCTCTTCAGGCTATTCACTAAAGAAAAACTTTTTGGAATTAATCATAAACCATGGTAAGACATGACTCATATGGGATAAATGGTCATGAATCACAAAGTTCAAAACACTGGAGCTAGGAACTTGGAATAAGGCAAACAATTTTAATGTTTAATTATTAAAAGGTGAAATTTTAATGTATTCCGATATTAAAGGCCTCATTAGTTGTTACTTTCTGTTGCCGTTCTGTGTCGTTCTGTTCTGTAGGTAATATTTTGTAATTACTTTTTCTGTGAGAGGAATCAGCTGTTTTAAAAAGTAAAAGAAACTCAAACCAAAAACATTCAAGTCAGGGATGATAAATGCAATTTTAAAATAGTACCAACCTGCATATAAAATAGTACGTTTTCGGCATCACAAGTATAAAAAAAAATTTAAATATAAACTAAAAAACAAATCTTTGTACCCTCCAAAATTTACAATTACAAATGAAACAACAAAAATATATTAAAAAAAAAATATGTTAAGAGGTGAAAACAAAATTTTGAGGTGAAAAACTTTTTTGGATGTAAAAAAATAAATTGTGTCGTGAAAAACATTTTTGAGGTGAAAAAAAAGTTTTTGTGGAGCAAAAAGAATTTGCGGTGAATTTTAAATATTACTCACCTCTTAGCGTCTGGTGGAAAAATATGACGTTATATTTTATACACCAGACACTACAATGTATTCTAATAATATACAGTCCATTATACACCAATTTGTATGGAAAATTTAGAGGTACTTTAACATTGTCACTCATTACTTTTGGACCGCTGGACCGATTTTGCTCATTTTCAATACCAAACTTTTCGGAAAAATGTACATAAAGCTATGTAAAACCGAGCAGTGCGTACTAAGAAAATTAGCCGATATTGATTTAAAAAATTTTTAAAATTTTGAGGTTTTTTCTTAAATTCAGTAAATTTTTAATATTTTTTGAATGTGCTATTAATATCTTGCTGTATTGAACTACATTTCTCACAATTTTTTGCGAATTCAATCCTTGTGATTGGTAGCAAACAAATTCAATTTCACATTTTTATAAGATTTTTATTATTTACTTTTTTGCAAATCAAAATTAGTTAATAATAATTATAACCCTTAGTGATTGAATTCAATAATTGGTTTAATCGATTAATAAAACTCTAATATAATCATCTGTAATCAGTCGCACTCAGTGAAATCATGTGATTGAATTTACAGCGTTTGGTTTCGAATTAATTCATTGTTCATATGGGACTGCAAATCGAATTAATAATTATTGAATTTTAAAGGGACAAAGAAATTCATACATAGAAAAATTTGTAAATCGTACTAAATGAGTCATAGGAGTATCATGGTACATCTGAGGTTCAAATTGTACCATAAAAAGTACTATAGTACCAACTTTATCATCCCTGATTCAAATATTGAGAAAAAGATTTCACAACAAACCAATACATACGCACTTTAGACTGTCACTTAATGTTGAATTCTATTTTCAATAGATTTGTCCGCAAAAGAACAGAACGGAAAAGTGAAAACTAACCACACATACAGACTTTCAATTGAACAGAAACAAAACAGCTAATTCGGAACAGAACAGAACGTAAAAACTAATTCTGCCTTAAAAACTACCGTTAACATCGTCTAAGACTTTTAAGTTATAGAAGATTTTGGATATTCAGAAGTTATGGGTATAAAAAACAGTAAAGGTGGTACTCTTTAAAACTCTTAAAGTACTTTACATATTCACTTAAAACTTGTAGGTTTCAACCGCGGCTAAATTATTTACTGTTTTAAACAAATGAACACAAAAGCATGAAATTGGGAATCTGTAAAAAAATAGTTGGTCCTGGACAACCAATGAACACAAACGCTCGAAATTTGGAACCAGTAAACCAAATTTGGTACCAGACGATTTTTATCTCCCGATCCTAAATTTTATTTTTAAAATTTTCAACTTTTCAATTTTAAGAGGACATCCTCATTATGAGCCTTCAAGAAAGCTTTTCCACAAAATCTGTTATACTAAAATTTCAGAACGAAATTCCATGTATTTCCAAAACAATAAAGATACAAAATCTATTTAATGAGTTTTAAATCGAGTTGACTATTTTTGAACCAATTTTTTATTTAAAAACTGACTTAAGCATAGATTTAAGTTACATTTATTTAACAAAACAGTAAAAATTCCTAGTGGTTTAACCATTTTTGAGTGTTATTTTTCAAAACAATTTTTTCGAACTTATTTAAATTCGAACTTATTTAAATAATTTAAATTTAAAATTTATAGTTAAAATATATCATATCAAAAAAATAAGTTAGTACAAAAGTTAGTAAAGCGTCTTGTAAATCAGGTATACTATTTTTTAGCAAATTTTTTTGCTAAAATCGTGTTTTCAGCTAAAATTTTTGTTATACTTATTCAGTACTTAACTGTTTTATACTAATGCTTTACTAATATACTAATGTTTTACTAATTAATTTTGCTAAAAAAAAAATTGTGCTGATAAGCACATTAATAGTGTGGACGACAACCAGATTGATGTCGCGGCATGTAAAGATGTAGTAGAGAAGAGGAAAATGATACTAAAAAGTACAACTCTAATAAGACATAAAAAAATTAACCATGGAAGACTTTTGTATCTGTTTTTCATACATAAAACAAAATTGAGGATTAAAACAACTTAAATTTTGCGTTGTCACCGGCTTGTGAAAATAATTGTCTATTAATAAAATAAAAGACAAAAGAAAATATTTAAATTTAATATGTATTTCTATAATAAATGTTAATAGATTAATTATCTAGTGTGGTCAAATTGCAAACAAACATATACAGACATGTAGACAGAGTAAAGCGAAAGACAAAGACACACATCTTAGGTAGATTTGTATGGTTCCTTTTTCTTATTGCAAAAAAAAGGGTTTTTTTTCGTTTCGTTTGTTTTTGTTTATTTTTTCGTTTCGTTTCTATAATTATCTTCGGCAGTTGCGTCCTTTAAAAGAAAGCATCATTTAGACAACCATTGATGTAAGTAGTTGAAAGAAAATTTTTGTTATGTTATATATATTTATTTCTATATATTTTCAGATATTAAATTAATTCATGTCGTCAATGTGGGAAAATGAAAATTTTTATATTTCGTAATTATTGTAAATTATTTTTAAAAGAATCACAAAAATATGTTTTATGATTTTCAGCAAATATATTAACTAAATTACAATTTTTTACAATTTTTTTGAGTTTTTGTCAGTCTACTAAAATTCAGCAAAAAAATTATTAATTTTTACCAACGCTTTTTTATTTCTAATCTACTAAGTGTTAGCAAAACTTTTGCTGAATCTACTAATTTTGTTCCTAAAAATCAGCTCGCTGATTTTCAGCAAAAGATTTTGCTAACATTAGCAATTTTTTTGCTAGCACCCTCCTGACTAAAATTTTGCTGACTCAGCAAAATTTTTTGCTGACTTAACAAACTTTTTTTTTTGAATCTACCTAGTAAATGGCGTCATCAGCTAATCCGAAGTTTTCAAGACTGCCCTATTTTCTCCTTATCTGATTTTAGAATATGACCCACAGCTTGAAAATTGATAAAGTTAAAGGAAAGTCGATGAAAATTTTTATTACTCCTACCTTCTCCCTACGCCCGTGATAATGACATCCCTATCCAAAATTGGACCATGGTTGGGACCAGGAGCCTCTTAATTTTTTCGAAAAATATTCTATTTTATAAAACGGACAAAATTTTCGTTTCTTTGGAGTATCCACAAATGTTCTTAATATATATGGACCAAGGCTGGTAAAGCTTCCGCGACCCTTTTGAACAAAGAGCCCAAAATTAAAATGTAATGGTGCAAATGAAATACCAAGTCTAAACCAGTTAACCGGTTAAATTTGAAGAATGCGAATAAAATACTTTGTAAGAATAGAAATAAAACTGTAGATGTACCTATTTTGTACATTAATTAAGAATTGTAAAAATTAACAAAAAATACTGCTCCTGAGCCAAAAATAAAACAGAAATACATTTTGTCATAAATTTTTCTGTTGAGCGAACAGATATATAATTTTGAGTGTTCGGTTTTGAACTCAAAAACTTCAGTGACGTTTTATGTGATTTTAAGTTTGAATAAAATTGTCCTTAACCTGTTTTTCGAAAAGTATAATTTTTGTATTTTTTATTTCCAATTTGGACTAAAATTCCTTTACGAAAAATAAGGTTTGAGAAAAATGATAATGAAAATTAAAAAAAACACATACAATGTGAATGAAGTTTTGGAGTTCAAAAGATTATTATTTTGGAACTACCTGGAGTATTGAAATTTAAATATAATATTTTTGTGAAAAAATGCTATCGAATTATGCAAAAACTTTGTCGATGTCTTAAAGGCAAATATTTAATTAATTCTGTGAATTTTTTTAACATTTCATCTACTCATTGCAAGAAAGAACTTAAATTCAAGTTCGAAGGATGTTCCTGTTCCTGGATTTAAGACAGACTATTTCTAAAAACATTCTATCCTCTTCATCTCCGAATTCCTAATTAGCCCTTCTCAGTGCGCATGTTTCTATAACTACATATAAAATTTAATGTTTCGACGATCAAGTAATCGAGTTTCCCCATTCTTATAAAATTTTTCAAAAACCAAATTTTTACTGATCTGCCCATTTTGGAAACAACTTACGTTTTAAGTTTCAGATTTAGCTTAACATTTTGATTAAGATGAGCACTTCTAAACATTTTAAATCCCGGTAATACCACGTTCCCAGTGGAAAATTCAATAAGTGCATTTTCAGTGTATTAGCCCACATCACAGAAAACCTATATTTCTACTTTTTAGCCAATGATCGTAAAATGGGACTCTTTACTCGTTTCTACGTCTTCCAGTACTATATTAAAGATCCTGTTTTAGTGGAGGTCTACATATGGGCGATGTTTAATTAGTAAGTACTTTTTTGTTTCGAGAACTTTTTGGAAATAACCCATCGTGCCATGATCATGAAAATTGATATAACATGAAAATTGTTATATGTATTCTTCAAATTTTTAAAAACTTTCAGTTTTTTAGATTTTTTGAAAATTTTTTATCATTTGCGCTCAGTGTTGGATTTTTTTAAATAAAATTACTTTTGTGGAATACGTACTTGTTTAAAAAAGAAAAAATAAGTATTTTTTGGAAAAAATACTTTGATTTTGACCTTTTTGAAAAATTACTTTTTGCAATATTATGTAGTTTTTTTGGAAAAACCATTATTTTTTTCTTTGAAAATGTGTTTTTTATGGAAAATTCGCTTTTTGGAAAAATTTCTTTTTTTTAAATAATATCTTTTGTTTTGAAAAAGATACGTTTTTTAAATAATAATTTTTTTTGAAAAAGGTACTTTTTTCGGAAAAATACGTATCTTTTTTTAAAAAAGTACTTTTTTTTGTAAAGGTATTTTTTTGTTTTGAAAAAAGTACTTTATTTTGAAAAAGTATTTTTTTCTGGTGAAAGCACTTTTTCCGTGAAAAGAAAGTTCTTTTTGGTAAAAAGCACTCGTTTTTAAGACAGTATTTTTTTTTTTGAGGAAAAAGTACTTATTTTTGAGGAAAAAATACTTTTTTGGAAAAAGATATTCTTTTGGAATAAGATAATTTTTTTCGGAATACTTTTTGGCCATCTCCTGTTGTAATATCAAAAAATTCCGTCTTTCCAGGAGGAAACTGTATACCAAATTTTCGGTTATTTGGCCTAGTGGTCAAGGCTGAGCAATGTTGATCCAGTCAGGAAAAAATTAGGGCTTTTCTCAATTTTTGGCCATCTCCGATGGAATATCAAAAAATCCCGTCTTAGTGGAGGTCACCTTTCCTGGAGGAACCTATATGTAAAATTTAAAGTCTCTAGGATCAGGTGCTAGGCTGGGCGATGTTGAGTCAGTCAGTATCTCACACTACTCTTTACATAAATAGATAGACAGATGAAAACTACTGTTACTTCAAAAAAAAAAAATGTTCCATTTGTGAAAAAAAAAACTTTTTTTTAAACCCGTTATTCTTTTGAAAAGTACCATTACTTATAAAAACCGTTACTTTTTGAAAAAACTACTTTAAAAAAAACGTTCCTTTTTTGAAAAAAAACGTTTCTTTTTGTTTTAAAAACCCGTTCTTTTTTTGAAAAACCGTTTTTTTTAAACAACAGCTACTTTTTTAAAAACGTTATTTTTTTGAAAAATGTCGTAACTTAAAAAACAAAAACCGTTACTTTTATTTGTTAAATAAGTAACGGTTACTTTTTTAAAAATGCCGTTACTTATTTTGCAAAAACTGAAGACTTTTTCCACTTTTTCGCACTCTCCGTTGGAATATTGGGAAATCCCTTGTAAATTTCAAGTTCTCAGGTCCAGGGGTCTAGACTGGGCGATGTTGAGTCAGTCACTCACACCACTTCTTTATATATATATAGATTATTTATATACATTAATATGAAAAAAAATATACACGAAATATTTTAACCTCTACTTGTAGTCTAAGATTTTAACACGATAAGTGTAAAAAAACCACTTAAATAAAGTTTTAACGGGAAAAAGTATAGAAAATTAGAACGTAATTATAACAAAATTATATTTGTAGAAAGTTTTGTAGAATTCTGGTTAAACGAATTACAAGGACGTCAAGGTTGTTCGTTAAATCGAGATATTCGTTAAACAACAAAACTAATAGAAAACAAAACTATGCAATTATTATTTATATTTTTTAAATTTATATATTTTTTATTTTCGTTCGACTGCAGTGTGAAAAGTTTGACATTCGTTAAACCGGGAATTTTTTTCATTGAGGGTTTTTTTAATTTTAGATACAAAAAAAAAAAACAATTGGAAAAAAGCACTTCAAAAATTATAATTTTTTTGGAAAAAGTATTTTTTTCAAACTGTAATTTAATTTTTGAAAAAATGTATTTTTTCTGTATTTTTTGGAAGATGGTACTTTTTAAGAAAAAGTAAATTTTTTTTGGTACTTTTCTTTGGAAAATTTTCGCTAATTTTTTTTTTTGAAAAATGGAAGTTTTTTTTGGAAAATGTACTTTTTTTGGAAAAAGTACTGTTTTGAAATTGGTACTTTTTTAGAAAAATAAAATTTTTTTGGTACTTTTTTTGGGAGACACTTTTTGCTTGTTTTTTTTGTGTAAGATTCTTTAGGTGGGAAATGGAAATTTTTTTAGGAAAAGAATTTTTTGCGGAAAAATTACTGTTTTTAGTATTATTTGTGGAAAAAGTACTTTTTGAAATTGGTATTTTTTTAGAAAAATTTATTTATTTTCTTTTTTGTTTGGAAATTGTATCTTTTTTTGGAAAAGGTGTTTTTTGGGAAGAAGCACTTTTTTGAAATTGGTACTCATTTTGAAAATTAAATTTTGTTAGTAGTTTTTTTTTTTGAAAAGGTACTTTTTCGGTATTTTTTGGAAAAGGTACTTTTTCGGTACTCTTTTTTGGAAGATACAGAAAGTACTTTTTAAAATTGCTACATTTTTAGAAAAATTTAATATTTTGGTACTTTTTGTTTGGAAAAATGGAAATTTTTTTGGAAAGAGTACAGGTACTTTTTTTTAGAAAAATTTATTTTTTGTGTCCTTTTTTGGAAAAAGTACTTTGTGGGAAAAATGCTTTTTTTGGAAAGGATATTTTTTGGAAAAAGTACTTTTTTTACATTAGTACTTTTTTAGAAAAATAATTTTTTTTTTGTACTTTTTTAGAAAAATTAATTTTTTTTGTAATTTTTTTGATAAAGGACATTTTTGGTACCTCTTTTTTTGGAAAAAGAAACTTTTTTGGTACTTTATTTTGGAAATTGGTACTTTTGTAGAAAAATAAAAATTTTTTTGTACATTTTTTTTTTTTTTTTGGTAAAAAGGTAAATTTTAGGGTCGTTTTTTTTTTTTTGTTTAAAGGGAACTTTTTCGTTACTTATTTTGGAAAAGGTACTTATTTTTTGGAAAAAGGTACTTATTTAGGGGAAAAGTACTATTTTGAAATTGGCACGTTTTTAAACGTGCTTTTACGACAGTTTTTGGTACTGTTTTCTGAAAAGGGTACATTTTTTGGTACTTTTTTTGGAAGAGGGTATTTTTCGGCAATTATTTTATTTGAAAATTTCGGTACTTTTTTTTGGAAAGGGTCATTTTTGAAAATGTTACTTTTTTATAAATAAATTTAATTTGTTTGGTACTTTTTTGCCAATAGTTTTGGTATTTTTTTTGGTAAAAAGGATACTTTGATACGTTGATACTTTTTTTGAAAATTAACTTTTTCGGTACTTTTTCTCTTTTTTCTGAAAAGGGTAAAATTTTTGGTACTTTATTTTGGAAACGGATATTTTTGAAATTGGCACTTTTTTTTAAATTTTTTTTTTTTGAAAATTAACGTTTTCGGTACTCTTTCTCTTGGAAAATGTCTTTTTTTTGAAGAAGGTACTTTTTTTTTGGAAAAAGGAACTTATTTAGGGAAAAATTACCCTATGATTAATCTTTAAAACATTAAACTTTATAATTTATGCTTTGTATTGTATATAAAATCTATGCAAAAAAGTGAATCTGATTCTAATTAAAAACAAAACATTAAATCACTAATAATTTTATTATTAAACATTACGAATTTAACACAAAACGTGATAGAAGAACTACTAAATGCCTTCCCCCGCTGCTAAACGCTCTGCACCTAGTTGTTTAAAAACTTTTTCTCCTGCTCTCAAAACACAGAAGCTGGATAACGGTGCATCAACAATAACAACAGTATTGGAGGAGATGAAATGCATGGAAGCACGCATACAATTGCATTCTGAGCAAGTGTTTACGCGGCTTAGTATTGAGCATACTGCAGTGGAAGAAAAACTCATCAACAAAATTGAGAGTGAAATAAAACTAATACAGGCAAGAGCTAAAGAATTAGAGGATCGTATTGTATCGATTGAAAGTGAGTTAGCTACTATTGAGCAAATAACAATTGAAATCGAGTCTCTAAAAAAAGAAATACATGATATAAAAACTAAAACTAAAGAAACTACAGTGAAGGACATATCTGCAGACGCAATTATTTTTGGTATTTCTTTTGAACATTCAGAAAACTTAAAAAGTGTATTAAACGTTCCGCATATACGAAAGCCTAAGCATTGAGAATAGGAAAATACTTCAATTAGCCGTGAAGCAAAAACTAGAAGGTAAATTTTGGAGTGTATTCTCTGCTAGAGGAAAGGTGTTCGACCTAAAAAAGGATCTGAAGCTGTTAACGTGCCTAATGAAAAATTTTTGGACGATTTTGTATGCTGATTTATCACGAAACATTATTTTTTCTTTTTATTATTTTAAAATTTAACTTAATTTTTATTTTTTTTAACTATATTTTTAATTTTTTTAATTTTTAATATTTATTTTTTTTTTGCAAAAAATGTTTGTAAGGCTAACTAGTTTTTTCTTTTCTTTTCCTTATTTCTACCTTCTCTTTCTATTGAAGCGTTTTCAAAATATTAAAACAGTTTTTTCTCGTTTTATGTATGAATCAACATAACTTAAGTTATGGTGTTAGCGATAATCAATCTGCTGTGTTAAATATACTGTGCCGACAACGATCTGGCCTTAATATCGTACATTTTAATGCGAGAAGCTTAAATGGACTAAAACTTGATCATGTAAGATATATATTTGGTTTAAACATGATGTTTCTGCGAGCTATTATAAAATTAAAGGGTATAATCACTTTCTGCATTGTCGAAAGGGGGAGAAGAAAGGTGGTGGGGTTGCTATATACTGCAAAAATAATCTCAAAGCTAATATTGTCAACGTATCCAATGATCCCAATATCGAATTTATGAATGTGGAAATTTATGACAATAAAATTAAGATGCTTGTATCATGTGTGTACAATCCTAGTAGGTTATTTAGCCTTGAGCCATTTTTTAAAGATTTTGAACTCCGTGTTATTGATTATGACTTTTATATTACTTGTGGTGACTTTAATGTAAATTTGCTCCTTAATGATAAACTAAGTAATGAACTGTGTGATTTTATTAGCACTGCTGGATTATCGGTTGTTAACCCCCAAATGCCCGCGCGCTTTTCTCCAAATGATACCCCAAGTTTGCTTGACCTATTTATGCTATCAGATCCTGACTTATTGCTCCTGTTTGATCAAATTTCATTTGTTTCTGATCATGATCTTTTATTTTGTTCGGTAAATGTTGACCTCAGTAGGGAAGAGAGTTCTCGACTCATAACATATCGAGATTACAATGCTGTGGATTTCCCGTCGTTAATATCTGAACTGGCTTTGGTAAATTGGACTGATTGCTGGTATCAGTCCTCAGTTGATGCAAAGTTGGATGTATTACTTTCATCTTTGCATGATGTTTATAACAGACATGTTCCTATAAGACGTTTTTATATTAAAAATAATTCTTGCCCCTGGTACAATTCGGCTGTAAAGCTATTTTATATAATATAGCCAGAAATAGGGCAAATCTAGCTGTTAGGCAGGCCAAAAAATAATATTTTGCTCGAAAGCTAAATATCTCCTTACCATCGAGCCAGCTTTGGGACAATGTAAAAAAATTAGGCGTCTATTCTCGTAGTACATCTGATTGCAAAACGATTTCTTTTGTGCTAATGAGTTTGTTAATGTTCATGGTAATGATCTTCAGCCCTCGCTTTACTGTTCCAGCAGTTTTGTGTTTTCCACTGTCTCTGAAACTGATGTTAGTAAAATGGTTATGAGAGTTCGGTCTAACGCCATTGGCGAAGATGGTGTATCTTTACGATTTTTAAAAATTGTGCTGCCTTATGTTCTGATGTACTAAACGATTTCTTTTGTGCTAATGAGTTTGTTAATGTTCATGGTAATGATCTTCAGCCCTCGCTTTACTGTTCCAGCAGTTTTGTGTTTTCCACTGTCTCTGAAACTGATGTTAGTAAAATGGTTATGAGAGTTCGGTCTAACGCCATTGGCGAAGATGGTGTATCTTTACGATTTTTAAAAATTGTGCTGCCTTATGTTCTAAGTTCTCTAACACATATATTTAATCATATTATTACAACATCTAGCTTTCCTAGGCTGTGGAAAATTGGTCGGGTTACCCCTGTTGCAAAAATTCCATCTGCTTCTTGTCCAAATGATTACAGTCCAATAAGCATACTTCCTGTTCTCGCTAAAGTTTTTGAGTCACTGATGTCAGCACAAATTACGGAGTACTTGAATTCGAATACACTTTTATCTCCTCTGCAGTCCGGATTTCGTGCTGCCCATAGTTGTGCAACTGCTGCATTGAAAGTACTTGATGATTTAAGACCGGAGTATGACTGTGGAAATATATCATTCATGTGCTTTTTAGATTTTTCTAAGGCTTTTGATCTAGTTGATCATAGCATTCTTTGTCAAAAATAAAAATATTATTTTGGTTTTGCGAATAGTGCTCTGATTCTTATGTTGAATTACCTGTCTGGACGTGTTCAGAAAGTTATCGTTGGTGATAAAGAGTCGGGCCTTAGAGGAATTTCTTCAGGTGTCCCTCAGGGATCTGTTCTTGGTCCCCTGTTATTCAGTATTTTTGTTAATGATGTCTTTAGTGTAGTTAATCATGCTCGCGTGCATGCCTATGCTGATGACATACAACTATATATGTCAAATCGTATTGGAATGGTGGAGGATACATGTTATAGACTAAATGATGACCTAAATTCTATTTTAATGTGGGCTAGAACTAATAACTTAGTGCTAAATCCTGCCAAATCTGTGGTTCTACCGATTAGTAGAAACCAACTCAGCCATAGTGACCTTCCAACACTATACCTTAATGGCACCGCCATTAAATATGTAAATAGGGTCAAGTATTTGGGATTTCACATTAGCTCCTCCTTGTCTTGTACGGATCATGTGAATAATGTTGTACGCAATGTATCCTTACGCTTCGCAATCTGCGAATGCCCTCTAATTTCACACCCACAGAGTTAAAACGAAAGCTTGTTGTTCAGTTAATAGTCCCTTTGATCACATATTCGGCTGAAGTATACAGTAAACTGGACTCACATTCACTCCATAAGTTACAGGTATGCTTTAATAATGCGACGAGATATGTATACGGTTTAGGTCGATACTGTAGTATATCGACATGGAGAAAATGGTTCTCGGCTGTGACCTGGTTGATTATTTACGCATGCGAAACCTGATATTCTTACACAGATTATTATGCGACAAAACCCCTCTTTATCTTTATGAAAAACTTAACTTTGGTAGATCAGCCAGATGTGTAACATTGAATTTGCCGAACTATACGCATTTAAACACAAGCAGATTCTTTTTCGTTAAAACCATTAGTTTGTGGAGAACCTTACCAGTAAGGTTAAAACTTATACAGAGAAAAAACTTTTTTAAAAAAGCCCTTTTTGAATATTTTACTCTAAACAATTAGCTTCAACTCTCAATATTTATTTTTCTCGTTAACATTTTGTTAAATAAATAATAAAAAAAATAATAAAAAGAAAAAGAAAAAAATAATAAAATCACAATTCTTTTTCTCCATTTTTTTGTTTTGTTCTTTTCAAATTTACATGTTGCTTTAACTAGCTAGCCAACTTTATTAAAAATTGTCTTTAATATTTATTAAAATTTTTATCTTAAATTTTTATCCTATTTTTATCTATTATATTAATATACACTACATATTGACTTTTCAAGTGTCTAAATGTTTTTAAATGTCGTAACTATTATTATAATTATGACTTTCTATTATGTTATACCAATTGAACTATAAAAGAATTTTATTCTTAATGTTCTAATAATGAAGCAAAATAAATCTAAATCTAAATCTTTTTTTGAATAGGCTTTTTTCGGTAATTATTTTTTTTTTTGAAAATTTCGGTACTTTTTTTTGAAAGGGACATTTTTAGAAAATTAAATTTTTTACTTTTATTTTGGATAAGGGACTTTTTTCGGTAATTATTTTTTTTGAAAATTTCGGTACTTTTTTTTGGAAGGGACATTTTGCCACTTTTTTGCCAATAGTTTTGGTACTTTTTTGTCAATAGTTTTGTTACTTTTTTTTGGTAAAAAGAAAAATTTTTTGGTACTTTTTTTTTAAATGAATATTTTCGGTACTTTTTGTCTTGGAAAATGTAATTTTTTTTTTGGTACTTTTTTTTGAAAAGGGTACAATTTTTGGTACTTTTTGCGAAAGGGATTTTTTTCAGTAATTATTGTTTTTGAAAATTTCATTTTTGAAATTGGTACTTTTTCAGAAAATTTTATTTTTTTGGTACTTTTTTTTGGTAAAAATAAACATTTTTTGGTACTTTTTTTATGAAAATGAACGTTTTCGGTACTTTTTCTCTTGGAAAATGTACTTTTTTCCAATACTTTTCGGTACTTTTTTTTGAAGAAAGTACTTTTTTTGGGACTTCGTTTTCGGTACTTTTTTTTTGGAAAAAGATACTTTTTTTGGAAAACAGGACACTATTTTCCGAAAAATGAGGAGTTTTTCACTTTTTGGCCTTCTCCGTAGGAATATCCAAAAATCGCTTCTTAGTGGAGGTCTAAGTCGGAGGATGAACATATGTACCAAATTTCAAGTTCCTAGGTCCAGAGGTCTTGGCTAAGAAAAATGGGCAATATTTTCCGAAAAAGGAGGAGTTTTTCCACTTTTTGGTCTTGTCCGTTGGAATATCAAAAAATCGCTTCTTAGTGGAGGTCTAAGTCGGAGGAGGAACATATGTACCAAATTTCAAGGTTCTAGGTCCAGAGGTCTTGGCTGGACGATGTTGAGTCACTCAGCCCTCAGTCACGCCACTCTTGTATAGTTATAGATAATTTTCACCTGGGAAGCTGAGAAAAATTGGGTTATTGACCAAGTTATAAATAAAATTCAAAAATCGTCCAGAAACTAATATTTTTTTGAAAAAAAAATCAATTTGCGCGACCTCTAAACCTCGAAAAACAAAAACATTTTAGGTCACACTAATATACATGCATGTACATTAGAGGCGTTCAAAAAAATGAAAATGAGTTCTAAAGTCAACGAGTGGGCTAGTTTGGTTCCTTTGTACATAAAAACATTTAATATGAAGTTTGGTGCCGATCGGACAAAGAAAAGTCGAGGCGGAAATCGATTGAAAATTGACAGTGTGTTTTGTATGGGAAAAAAAATGACTTTTTTGCATTTTTTCAAAAAAGAAGTAATATCGAAGCAGTTTTTGTGCCATATTATAAATTTTTTTCTTTATAATTCAAAAATTGTACCTTTATTATGCAGATATTTAAAAGAAACTACGTTTTTTAATGTTAAAAAATATTGTGACATTTTTGGCACCAAGTGCACAAAAGGAATAATTTAGGTTTTTTTCTTTTTAAATAACAAATACCAACTACGAAAAATAATTTAGTCAACTTTCATCAAAATACGAAGATACCACACGATTTTTCGTTACCTTGTGTTTTGACCTTTGGAGTGGGTCGATTTTGACAAAATTTTCAGAAAATACTTCTTGTAGCTTGTGTTATCAAACCCCAAATAGCATTAATTGGTACTTGTTAAAAGTAGAAAAATTTTACCTTATATTAAATTTTGTGCAAAAAAATCCATTTTCCTCGAAATCCGCCGAATTTAAATAGGTGCCCTAACTAAATTAACCAGGGGATATGTCTAATTTTTTGTAGTTTAATTTAGAATTTTATGCTTAAAACCTTAGTGTGCAAAATTATTTTTTGCCATTTTTGTTGAACAAAATTTTTTAAAATTTGATTTTGGAGATTTGAAAAATACCCTAAAAATATTTTTTGACGTCACCTTAGGACAGGTTAACGACATCCAAAAAATAATATATTTCATATCTCACAGTTAATGAGTCCACTAAGTAAAAAAAAAATATTTCGGTAATTAATTTCGAAAACGTTTAGAATGTGGGCTCGAAATTTGTGATCAAGTGGTATTTGGCACATTAGTGGTCTGGGGCATTATTTATTACTGGGCTAATTCTTCAACGATTTTTGGATTTTTATATCTTTTTGAAAATGTTTTTGTGTCTTCATCTCGATTAATTTATAATATGGCACGAAAACTGCTTCAATATTACTTCTTTTTTGAAAAAATGCAAAAAAGTCATTTGTTTCCATACAAAACACACTGTCAATTTTCAATCGATTTCCGCCTCGTCTTTTCTTTGTCCGATCGGCACCAAACTTCATATTAAATGTTTTTATGTACAAAGGAGCCAACTAGCCCATTCGTTGACTTTAGAACTCAATTTGAAAACGGCATACAAAGTTGAATACTTCTAATGTACATAAGTAATTGGGAATTACTATGTTTTGTTTTTAATGTTATTAATAAAATAATTTGGTTATTTCCAGATTTTTTATTTAATTGCATTATGTTAACGATGTGGAAATCCGGACTTTTATATGAATCATACTTGGGAGTTTTTCATTGGCATTGAAATTTAATTGGCATTACTTGTGGTCAACGCCAATAAAAAAATATTTCATTACCATTCCGTTGCCAAAGTTTTTTTTTTTAATTGTCATTGATTAGAACAATGGTAATGAAATGGCACCAATAAAACAACCAATTGTAATTGATGAAAAAAATAATTGTTTATAAAAAGTGTTTTGTTATGGAAAAAAACGATAAAAGTTTCAAATTCTTCCTAACTTTAAAAGTATTTATTTTATGACGTATAGACTATTTATTATTGTTGGTTTGGTAACGGATTACTTAAAATGGATTAGCTTAAAATAATATATACTAGGTGCGCCCCGGTAGGCTAGTTGGTAGCGTGCTGGCTTATCAGTGCGGGGGTCGTGGGTTCGATTCGCACCAGAGGCACTGGTATGTTTTCGCTACAACGCGCTGAAAGCCATAGTAGCTAGTGCTCGGTTAGGGAAATAGTATATAATTTGTAATTATATGATTATTAATTAATAAAATAAAAAATAAATATATACTTAATAAAATACCGAATATTTATAAAAATTAGTATAGCCTGTGTAGCATGCGTTATTACCCACAAGAATATTTTGAGTAATTAAATTATCATAATACACAACGATAGACACTATTTACATTATACAACATTGGTGGGCACACAATTTTTGCAGTTGCATTAGTGAGCAAGAGAGAGTAAAAAAATGAGAGAAACTGTTTAAGTACACTCATAAATGACATTTAGTAGCATACGGCATGATGTACAATATAATATAATAATAATAATAATATAAGAAATAAATAAAGAAATACAAGATTTTTTAATAGGTTATTCACAGGAACGAGATTTCTAAATCCCTTAGTTTTTGTTATTTAATCTTATACTCTTTTGGAATTTTTTTTGATTAAATACCCAGCCAGAAAAAGCACTGTTGGCCAATAGCCCAACAAATAAAGTGCACTGATTTACAACGCTCTGCCAGTGTTAGTAAAAAGAGCTTTGCCAGTACTTAATTAACAAAATTTACAACAGTAAAAATAATAAAAGCACTGACATAGCCCTGGCTTTGAACGCTCTGCCAACGTTCGTAAAAAGTGCTTTGGCAGTACTTGATTTACAAAATTTACAACCTTAAAAATAAAAAAGCACTGGCTTAGAACGCTTTCCCAACATTAGCAAAAAGTGCATTGCAGTACTTATTTACAAAATTTACAACCGTTAACATAATAAAACTGTGGCATAGCCCTTGTTCACAACGCTGGCCAAAAGTGCTTTGCCAGTTCTGGATTTTTTAAATTTACAACCGTTTATAAAAACGAAATTTAATGCATGTACTTGTTTTTAAATAAGTTATCATGTTTTATTGTAATAAAAATAACAAATTAATAGCATTTTTTAAATTTGTTTTACGTACTTTAAGATTTAATTTCCTTAACCATAAGCATATGGTATTCAAATCAAATTCATAGTCTGTAAGTCAGTAACTTTTTTGCTCAAAGGATCCTTGTAGAAAAATTGCTAATTTAGCAAATTTTTTGCTGATATTTGCAATTTTCTGCAAATATCCTCCCAGAAAAAATGGTGCTGACTTTTTTTGAGTGTATAATAAGTATTTACTCAAATCGTATTTAAAAACTTTTCTAATCTATACCTTTATAAAATTTAAAATTACAACATTGGAAAAATTCAAAACTAAATTGCAATTTATGATTTGAAGTTAAGCTAATTAAGGTCTCCTATTATAGTCAGCACAAAGTATAGTTTTTGTTCTAAAATTTTCTTAAGACATTTATTCAGTCAACCCTTTTGGTATTTTACACTGATCGTTGTTTCGTGCTTTACAAATCTAACTGAAAATACCAAGTTCATTGCTACATTTCCCACTGTTTATAGAACTGCTTAGTAAGCAATTATGTAAGATCGATTTTACCCAAAAAAGACAATTCTTTGCTTAACGCTCTTACGGGTAAGGCTGCCTCAGGGCAGTCTTCATAAAATTTACCACAAATGTGTCAAATGAACGTTTTATACTTAGAAATTAATATATTCCGATAAAAAACTAAATTTGCTAAATATTTTGCAAAGCAATTCTTCGTGTGCCGTCCACGGTTTGGAAGCGAGAAAACTTCAAAATTAAAAATTTCGTAAAATTTCAAAAAATAATTATTTTTGAAAAAACATAGTTTTTAAAAATCTAAAAAACCAATTTAAGTTGGCTAAAAACTCTTTATAATAAAATATAAGTAAGATTGAAGCTTTATCTTTAATGATAAGTTCTTACTTTGGTCCAAGGACTCAAAGGATTTTATCAGGATTCCTCTAAAGGACATCATCTTAACTTGTAAACTAATAGACGGATTTTTATGAAATTTGGCAGAAGGAAGACATTAAGTATTAATAGCAAAGCGTTGACGTTTGAAGTTTCGACACGTTTTAGCTTAATTTCGCTTTTTCCAAAAAGCGAAAATCGTGACATCTTCTTAAATAGGAACAGAAAAAAAATTGTTTTTGGAGTGTGGTTATATCCTGGTAAGAGAAATAATTTTTGTTCAAACTTCTCTTTTATATGCTTTAGTTTGCAAAATGCACCCTTAAATATTTTGGCTCATATCGCCTAAATTAGGCAACGATAAACAATTTTGTTGAAGAACTTATTATATATTTTTCGAATGGAGCACATAGTATGAATTTCGTTGCAAAACATCGTGAGGGTTAACGTTAAAGGGAGCGTTTTATCCACCCCATGCTAAGACAAAAGTATATTTTCTAAATTTGGAATTAAATTTTTTTGTAGACAATTGTAACGAAAAATTATAATAATCAATTATAATTTGATCAATGCCAATTTAAAAAAAATTCATTTTCATTGTTTTAAGCAATTGTAATGCTAGAAACTTTAATTACCATTGACATCAAACATCGCCAATTAATTGGACCATTCAATTAACTAGTCCCAAGTATGATATATATATATTTAAAACAATCAGAAAATAAAAATAGATTTGCATTTCAGCAAAATAAATTAACTGAAATTAAATTTGAATACTAAGCTTTTTCAATCTACTAAGCTCCATCAAAAAATTTTGTTGATTTCAACAAGTCGATTTTCACTTGCATTTAACTAAGTGTCAGCAAAACATTTTACTGAATATACTAATGCTTTGGTAAAAATCGGCTCACATATTTTCAGCTCAACACTTTTGCAGGGATCCTTCCAGCAAACATTTTCCTGACTCAACTAACTTTTTTGTTAACTTTGCGGAATATTTTTTTGAGTGTAGTCATTACATAAAAACTTTATTAATCGGAATGTGAAAAACTTGATTTTCTTAATTTTTAAGGTTTTTTTATTTAAACCGAATAACGCTTCTATTCGGTAGTTTGACGAATAGTAAAAACATGCCGAATATTCTTGACGTCTCTAGTAAACGAAAAAACGATAATCCACAAAAAATCGTCCTGAGTCGGTTTTTAAAAATCGGCTCAATTGCCCTAACAATTAGACAGAGATGGTAACGCATGAATGTATCTTTAATGTTATATAATACTGGCTTTTCAGCATTTATTTATTTCATTTAAGTATAGCCTTGCCGTGTTCCTCACACTTAACATGGATGTGAAAAAAAAGACTGGCAGCACTTTTAATATATTTGAATACAAACTGACAACTTATCGAAGTTGAAAAAACTAAAAGAGTTAACACTTAACATGCCCAATGTCAAATTTTGTATGGGATTTCGTATAATGTATAGAAAAAAAGCCTTAGGACTCATTCCATATAAAACCATCAAAAAATATCCTATTTTCGACTTCTACCCCCCTTAAATTTTAACCAAACTTGGTATGGAATGTAAGTGTCGTATAGATATGTCATCGTACAAGTTTTAGGTTCTTAGCTCTAACGATTGTGGAACTATGGCGTTTTAAAATATTACAAAAAATCGAAAATTTACCATAAGTAGTAGTACTTAATCGTCCATATCTTTTTAACGGTTAAAGCTACGTTATAATAATATAATGCCTCATTTTAAAGCCACTGTTGTCGTGCTTAAAATGAAATAAGCGAAACTGGTTTTTAAATAAATAAACAAATTTTTATAAAAATATATGTTAATTATAATTTATTCCACTATTTCGTTGCCAAATTAATATGTGGAGCTCTTACGGGATTCAAAATTTTGGATAAAAATCTAAAAAATATTTTAAATATAGCAGAAAAAAAGATTTACATAAAATATAATTTATTAAAAAAAAAATAGAAATAAGTTTTGCGAAAGTAGTTCAACAGAAAGTAGTTCAACATATTCATAGCTCAGGATACCCTAAGGGCTTGAACACGACATAGGGAGCTAATTTATATTTAGCATATACTTTTTTTTCAAAATTTAGAAAAAAACAGTTTTTTGGAATACAACCGCGGTTTTTGAAAACAAGAAGTGATTAAATTGTGTGCTGTAGTAAAACCACTATTTCAGTAGCTTTAAAATGAGGTATCAATGAATAAAACTATATGGAATATTATGCACGACTACTTTTTTAAAATTTTCGAATATTTTTTATATTTTGAAACGCGATATTTTAAGATCCGCTTTGATTTGCTGTCCTGCTACATTTGGACGAAGTTATACTTATATGATGTACATCTTCTATACCAGTTTGGTTGCAATCAGAAGGGGTGGAGAAAATCAAATGGGTGATTTTATATGTTTCAGTCTTATATTACATATAATAAAAAAAATAATTTTATTTTTTCTTTTAAATTGATACTACCGAAAAAATCTACGGCGCCTTAAACGCCTCAGTGGAATTTTACTGGCAAAAAGTCCGTTTTTCGAGTGTAAAATATCAAAAATGTAATGATGCAGTTTTGTAGAGAATTAAGAGAAATGCATCATTATTTTTTTTCAAAAAAAAATTTTTTCTCCAAAATAACTCGGCAAAGTCACCTAAACGAAGCTCTTCAGTAACTGGCTGAGATTTTTATGCATTTCAATGGTCAGGGTACATAATTTGTCATATCTATTTGATGTAAGTATATTTAAAAAATATAGTATTTCAACTTTAATTTTGAAAAAAAAATAATGGATAACAATAACAGTTTAAAAAATATTCAGGTTTTTATGATGGCACTCAAAAGTTCAGTGTTTTTAGTATTTCTTGGACAAAAAAAAGGTGAGCTCTATCGACCTATGTGTTCTGGTTGCAAAAAAATTAAAGGTGTGTGTAAATTCTTTTGATTTAATTAATAAAATTCGGATAATATTTGCTAATGTTGAAAAAATAATAAATTTTATAAAAAAGTCACACGAAATTTCATTTTAGTATTCAATTAAACACGATATAAATATTCAATTAAACACGATATAAATATTCAATTAAACACGATTTAAAATGGTGTATACTTTTAGGCCCATGTGTTTTATGGGTTATATGGGCGAGGGGCGATAGGCGTGGTCGATTTACATTAAACTTTGCAAATATCTCAACTTTATAACACTGATCACTTGTGCCAAGTTTCAAGTTTTTTGGTGAAGAAATAAAAATTTGGAGCGAAAAAATCTTTTCGGGTTATAAGGGCGAGGGGCGATGGGCGTGGTCAATTTTGATGAAACTTGAAATTTTTCTTAATTGAGTTAATGAAAGACTTTGGGCCAAATTTCAACCAAGAAATGTATGAAGCAATCACAATGTGCGGCGGCTGGCTTGTATCTCTGGTGGGGCCATCTCAAACACCTATGCTCTTTCACAGCTTAACTATCACTATCGAAGTACCCAACAAAAAAGTTTTTTTAGTAAACTATAAAGCAACTCTAATAATTCTTCTCAGCTTATTTTGTTAACTAATCTGTCCTTCAAGTTAAGAAAAAAATTTGAAAATAACGAAGAAAATAATGACTTTTTTCTATTTGATAGTTTTTATAAGAATTTTTTAATATTAACAAACGAAACCTTTTTAACGTTTTTGTGTAATTTGACAAATTGTTGTAAATTACTGCATTTAAATAATTGGGTTAAAAATAAATTTCTCCCCGTTGCTTAGTTCGTAAGAAATTTTTGGTGGTTAGTCATATTATTCATGCTGAAATATTAAGTAAATTCAAAAGAAATGAATGGCCTTCGTTGTAGACGATAATACGGACCATTTAGCATTGGAAAATGTTTTTACTAATAATTAACTTATTATTTATTACTATTGAATTTGTGGTTTTGGCCCAAAGTGTTAATTTTTTTCCAAATAAATGCCTTATTTTTTCTGTAAGCTGGTAAGTTTTGCTCTTAAATATTAAGACATTAATGTTTACTTAACATATATTTAATTTCAGACATCGAACAAACCCCATTTAAATTACGCAGCCTTTAATCGTATTGGAAATATTATTAATACACGTGGTTTGCGAAACTCTCTTTGGGGTTGCGTTATTGTCATTACTAAACTAGTTCCAGTTCGCCCGGTAGACTAGTTGGTAGCGTGCTAGGTTATTAGTGTGGAGTCGTGGGTTCGATTCCCACCAGAGGCGCTGGTCTGTTTTCACTACAACGAGCCGAAAGCCATAGTAGGTAATGGGCTACAATTTGAAATTATATGATTATTAATAAATAAAAAAAAACATAAAATATTAAAAAAAAATTAGTTCCAAGTTTTGTGTTTAAAATTTTTCAGTTTGGTGTTTTTAGATAATATTAATAAAAATAATATGGTTTAATCCGATTATCGACCTTACTCCATTTGCCAAAATAGGTATCCATCTATTAGCAGTGAAACTTGTAGGTACGCAATAAGCAATTTAGTTAGAACTAAAGTATAAATCAAGTGTAATTCCAGTCATATTTTCAAGTTTGAAGCTTTAAGCCTTGATTTATACTTTATTTACTCTGTAATAAAATAGCATGCAAAATGGATACTTGAATTCAAGTCAAACATAACAGTGAAAATATACTTTAATTCAAGCCTTGAATTGTAGTGCAATTCATACGAAAAATACTTAAATTCAAGGCCTAAATTCAAGACTTTCCCAACCCATTGAAACACGACTTTGATTGCTTTTGGAACAATTTATTTATGTTAGCATACCCAATAAACAAATCGTTCCGTTTTCGTGCCGTTTGCTGTAGGCCATGAACGGAATCCGAAAACGGATTATAAGGAACATCGAAACTGATTCGAATCAGTTGAAAGTCCGTCAATGACTGACCGTTTACGGACCGTTATGTGGTGCTCAAAACGGGGTGGAGTCCGTTTTTATAAGTTTTTGGAGTTCCATTTCCGTACTCTTTTTTCAACAAAAGAGGAATTATATATCTGCCTAAATTGACACAACTTTTTATTAAAATTCACATTAAATATTTTTTTGCTTTTCTTTGAATTTATTTTTAAATACTTTTATATTAAAAGCAAAAATTTAACATATACTCAATATAAAATTTTTTAACATTGTAATGCCACACGGAAATGAAACGTTTTGTTTGTTGGGAATATTCAACTCCAGTTCAACTAGCATTTCTATCCGACTCGACATTGTGGACTAGTTATTTAAAATTCCGTATCTGCATGAAAAAAAAATAATTAGTTTAGATTTATTTTTATTTGCACAATTGCATTAGCCAGATTACATCATCGTGAAAACTTTAAGGGAACTCACGATAGTCGTTAACACATGATGCAAATACATGCAATGTGTAATTTTCATTCTCTCTGCCTTGAGTAGTATTGACGATGCAATCTCAAATTTGCATTTTGTAGAAATCACTATCGTAAGTACTCTATTAATTGTATATAAAAATAAAGGGTCCGCCATCTAACTTTTTTTTTCAACTAGTGCTTATTTCGTGAATAGTAACACTTAGCTCATGTCTGATTTGACAGATAATTAGTTTTATCCTTCCGCTGAACGAATATGGTCCGTATGTTCGTTATCTTGTGAAAAAAGTGAAAGACTCTGGCATCCTCATCGATAAACCAAAGCATGAAAAGCCAAAAACACGTACACCGAGAATATTGCTGCTGTGGCAGAAAGTGTGCGAGAAGCGCCATCAACATCAATTCACCGTGTTTCTTAGCAATTGAATATATCGGAGACATCGTTGAGACGAATTTTGCATAAAGACCTTGGTAGTTATGACGCCATACAAAGTCCAATTGGTTCAGGAGTTCAAAGAAAAAAGTTATTTGGCGGACCCTTTACTTACCATTGCGTATTGATGGTTTTCAATAATTTTCCATTGGTATACATTTTTTATTTATTTTATATTATTTTAAAAATATTTTAAGATTTTATTTATTCTATTTTATTTATTATATTTTGACAACTCCGTTTGTGACGAACTGAAAACTGATGAAAATCGTTGTAGTCCGTATTTATCGGCACCGAATCGGATACACCAAAACGGAGTAAAAACGTATTGTTTTCGAAATAAGATTATTCGGTACGTAAATGTTCCGTTAACGTATAAGCTTTGACGGATACGTGTTTAACAGACTTATAACTTACCGTAAAAGTCCGATTTATAATTCCGTATGTGCCGGAGAGTCCGTAAAAATGTTTCTTGGGTAGTCTTTTTGAACATACTTACACATTGAAAATTTTGGTCTTGAGCCCAGGAAAACAGTTATGGTGCATAATTTGTTTGCTTATTAACTGGTCCTTTATTAAAAAGCGTCGAGGTTTGTTTAGTGTTTTTGAAATAAGGAAAATAAAGAATGTGAGGGCAGAGTTTAGATCCAATTGAATGCGACTTATCTTTCGAGTATAATCCGCGGATGATAATAATATTTTATTTAAATCTCAACATGGAAATTTTTATTTTGGATGTGTTTTAATTTCATATTTTAAAATTGTAAAAAAAAGAAAAACATAAAACAAATATTTTGTATTAACTTGATTTTGACTGCAAAAACTACTTGAAAAAAAGCATTATTCCAGCAAAATTTAAAACACTTGAATTTTTAGCTTTTCATTGCTTATTGGGTATTTTACATTATAAAAAAATTAGTGTCTTAAAATCTAAGAGAAATAATAAAAAAAATGCCAGCTAACATTTAAAAATAAAGCATTTGGAGCAAAAAATGTACCATTCAAGCTAAATCCGCAAATTCAATAGTCATAAATAAAAAGTTATTTATTAGGAATAGAAACCCAAAGAAAATATTTTTCAATGCTAAATTAAATCATTACTTTTGGATTAAGTTAATATTTCAGCATAAATAATATGACTAACATTTAAAAGTGGCTTACCACCTGAGCAACGGGGAACAATTTATTTGGAACCCAATTTGTGACGAAATAAATGCTACAATTTACAATTTGCTCAATTATCTGCAAAAACAGAGAAAAGTTTACTGGATTTTAAGTTAATATTAAAAAATTCTTAACAGAGCTATCTAATATTAACCGGGTGCAAAAGTGTAACATTTGTCTTGATATATAAAAATTACATTATTTTCTGAATTATATCAATTATAAAAATTTGTTTTTGAATAAGGACATATAAATAAACAAAATAAGATAAAAGGAATTATTTGAGGCAATAAATCTGAACAAAGTTGTCCCTGTTACACTTTTGCTCGCTCCTAACTGTAATTACGAAAAAACGGGATAAAAAAAAATATTTCCGGAAAAATTTGTGACATTAGGTGCGTCTGTTTACTTTTCCAGTAAAATCCAGTAGATGCGAAAATTTTGGGCAACATGAAAATTTTACTCTCAAACCTGGCTCTTGCACAAAAAAGTAAACGAACGGAAAAATTGCAAAAACTTGCAGGTTAATTCAAACATATGAGCGCTAAAAAGCTTAGTGTTGAAGAAATTTTTGTTATTTATACTACCCAGTATATATTGATTTTGGTACTTGATGCATTGCATTTTAATAATTATAAATTCGTAGCAATTGTATTTATTAAATGAACTTTTGTGGAAGCTTTTAGACTTGTTTAGTTTGCACATGACTTTTAATTTTGCTTCTAGTTAAATAACATACGAAAATACATGAATACTTGATTTTTTATATTCGGTACCCTGAATAATATGCAGTAAGAAGTATTCATATATTCATTAGCTTTACATCTCTAATATATTAATGTAAATAAAAACAATTAACACAGATATTAGAAAACTGATAAATTGTTACTATAATAATTGTAACTGACTACTTTAATTTGTTTCAGGCTGAAAACAATTATTTTTAGTTTTTGCCGCCCTTTTAATTCAGCTTTTGTTCTTTTAAATGTTTTTATTACTAAATGTATGCTTTTTGTTTGTTTACTTAATTTAATCATATGTTTTTTTTCTACTGGATTTTACTGGAAAAAATTTGTTTAGTAAAAATTTGCAGGCTTTTTGCTGACAACTGTCACTTTACTCTCTTAGTAGATGCTCTCTTTTGCAAATTTATGTGTACGCGAACGCATTTCATTAAAATCCATTACAAATTTGTACAAATTTGTGCAAATTTTGGGCTAAACGAATGCACCTATTGTAGTAGAAAAAAACTATTGTTTTTGCTATTTATCTTTTGCCGAAGAGTTGCATCTCGTTGCACATCACGATGTGACCAATAATATCGATGAAGTTAAGTTAAATAAAACTATACTACGTTTTGAGTGCTTGACTTCAACTGACGAGCAGTTGTTTTTTCTTTATTTAATAAAGCTTTTGTTTATAATTAAACAATC
Organism: Delia radicum; assembly: GCA_021234595.1. Lineage (NCBI taxonomy): Eukaryota > Metazoa > Arthropoda > Insecta > Diptera > Anthomyiidae > Delia > Delia radicum. Next base: position 187,012,123 of record CM037853.1, read on the forward strand.
AAGAAATACGAGGAACCACAAGATACAGAAATACAAAGAAATATAAATAAATACAAAATACAGAAATACCGTAGACATATGCAATACCGTAGAGATGCAATATTTTATTGTTCTAAATAAAAAAGAATTTTGCAACATAAATTTATTGCAAGTTTGTTTTCAATTAAAGTAATGTTAACTATATAAGTACATTAGGATTTCATATTTTAAAAAACCTTTCCCAAATTGTGCGAAATTATGAATGACGATTTGATGGGCATTTATAGCGAAGATCATTTCATATATGATTTTTTTTTAATAATTTAAAAAAATACATATTTTTTCAAAAGGTTTATTTACAATGTTAATTTTATTAATGATATAGAGCGTGAAGCAAATTAGAAAAAAATACTTGTTAAATATGGCGACTGAAATGTTTATTTGATTCAGATTCTGCAGTCCTTGTAGTTCGTGAATACAAACTATATTACGAAGTTTTTGCAAAATGCCATGGGATTATTCACTAGATTAGATGGCGGAGTGGTTGACAGCGAAATGTTGATATTGAAATTCTACTAAATTGTGTTTAGAGTTCTTGAATCCAAATCTGTTTTAGAATTTTTAAACTTCTAAATACAGAATCGCATTTAACTTGGAGAATTTTTAGTATTTGTGATAAATTTTGAATGCACCACACCCAACACCTCAGCTAACTAACCCAAATTGAAATACTTTTGAACGAAAAAGCAAGTAGGCGGCTTTATTTCATCCACTATTTTGAATTTCTAAAATCTAATTGCAAAATAAGAATCAGTTACCATAAACCCAAGTCTATACAAAGATTCTGTTTGATTCTATAAAAATTTCCTTTTTTAGCCGCCATATTGGATCCGCCATTTTGAGTTTCCTGTTTTTGGGTAATTTTTTTAAATTATCAACCACCAAAATATTTTGGTGCAAAATTTCAGCCAGCTTTTGAATTTCTAAAATCGAATTGTAGAATCTGAATCAGATACCGTACACCCAAGGCAACACAAAGTTTCTTTTTGATCGGATGAAAATTAACTTTTTTATCGCCTTATTGGATCAGCCATTTTGAATTTTTTCTCAATTTAAAAATTTATCGCAACGATTTTTATGATTGAATTGAATAATTTTTAATAATAAATTTTTTGAACAACAATTATTTGTAATAGCATGTTTTTTTATTTTTTTTTTTTAGACAAAATGTATTTACGACATCCAGATTCATATTTGCCACCTGTTAGCAATCTTAGCGAAACCGAAGGAGAACTTAATACAAATCACAAATATCCTAAAGCTGACTTGGAATCTGTTAAAAGAAAACTAAGCGGTAATTAATTAATTTATAATACAGACAAATGAAAACTAGTTTAATCATAGAATCCCTGTTGTAAAGATACATGATTGCAAGATGCGTCTATCGAATTGTGTATTGAGATCGGTTGTTTTCTACACTGAAAAAAATTCATGCAACATTTTACGAAAAGAATGTTCACAGTTATTTTTTTTGTAATATATACGAATATTTCGTAAGTAGTATGGAGATGAGACAGCATTAAGTCTTAATTGCTTTTTTAGTTGGGCAAGCAAAATGTCTTAATTGTTTTTTTTTTTTTTATGGAATTTTGCATGCCCATAGTATAAAACGGTTGATGGGAATGTAATAGAGTAGTATGAATAAAAAGTTTGTGCGTGCTCATAGTGTTAAAGGGGGGTAATAAAAAGTTTGTGCGTGCTCATAGTGTAAAAGGTATTAGTTTCTGTGATTTTTTGCATACCCATAGTGTTAAAGGGAGAGTAATAAAAAGTTTGTGCGTGCACATAGTGCAAAAGGGTGGTAGAGAAAAAAAAAAAGGCTGACCACCGGAAAATGAACGGCTGAAAATAAGCTAGCCGTCTGAAAATAGAAAATTGCGTTCTCATTATGTAAAATTTGGTTTGATTTAGTTTCTTTATTTTTTAGTATTTTTGCATGTTCGAAATTTGCGCTCTCATTATGTAAAATTTGGTTTGATTTAGTTTCTTTATTTTTTCTTATTTTTGCATGTTCATTTATACGTTTATCAACGTCATCATTGTTTAGTGTCCGCCGACTGTTTTTTTTTTTTTTTTTGTTTTTTTGTTTGTTCTTCACAAAACTTGATCGTTCTTGAAAAAACTTGATCGTTTTCTAATAAATATAGCTTAACTACCAAAAATCCGTTCTTTATATTAAAAAGAAACAATCAATATTGCTGGGGTCCAAAACAATGATTTTCATTATAATTACCCAAAACATTGTATCTTGCAACAATGTCTAGATCAGAAAACACAAGTCAGCAATTAAAAGTAAAATTTTAAAGTTTAGAGTCGATCGAATTTCACAAAGTTGTGTAGTTTAGAATTATTCATTTTTTTGTTTCTGTCATTTTTGTTTGTTTTTGACAAAACTTGATCGTTTGCATCTAGGGGTTGCTATTTAAAGTACAGATTTCATAATATTTTATTTTAATTTCCTTTTATTTACAACAGCATTGACTTTATTTTTTAATTAAATGTATTAAAAATGTACATGTTTATCGCATTGACATCTTAATCGTCTGAGTGTTTCTTCCTTTCTAAATCCCCAACATTATATATATGTTATGTTATTTATGCTCTTTTCTTACCAGTCAACGCAATTTATTCTGCTATCAATAAAATATCTTAAGAAGTTAGTTTATTTTTTAATTCATCGAAAAATTTAATTCCAAAAAAGTCGTCAAAGAAGCAACCACCATGGACGCTGCATTAAATTCATTATTAAAGAAATTTCATGATCTCAACAACAAGCCCATACTCCATACTAAAGATATGGATGATCTTAAATTATACAAAATTTTGAAAGCAATTCGAACGCAAACAAAATATGGAGAAAGTATCCAGATTGAGGGGAGCACTGTATCATCTTTCTTCCAAAAAGGTTTAATGGCATCACTGAAGAAGAACTACTGGATTTATCCTCGGGGAATTACTTTATCAAAAAAGAACCTGGGGTAGACGGCAAACCCTTCCGATTAGAGTTGGAGTTATTTCATATAAATGAATATATTATTCCTCAAAATGGTGAATATCCGATTTGGAATTAAATTGTTCAAAAAAAAAAAAAAAAAGAAAAAAAACAATCTTAAATAAAACCAAAGTTATATACCAAAATTAAAAAAAATAAAGTTGTTTCTTTCTTATTTATTGTAAATTTCATATAAAAATTTTATGCATAAGTGACCACAATTATATAAATTATATTTTTGTTGTTGATTATAATTATATTCTATATTGACGCCCAAGTATTTTATTACTTCAAGTGGTGGCTGCAAATTTCCAAAACTATCGAAATATTCTGTGTAATGTTTATTTTTATAGTATGCTACCCAATGTGTTCCAGGACCACTTGATGAATCCAAATTTAATCCACATTCTTTTTGTCTAGGACAATTGGGGAGCGAGTCTCTCATAAATACACCTCTAAAGTGGGGAATATGGATACAAAACTTATTCAAATCGATGTCAGTAAGTGGTCTTTTGGGCAGCATCTTTATTAGTTTTTTGACATCTTATCGAACACAAGACCATACCCCTTCTTATATGGCTTAAGATAAAGTCCTTTTCCCATTGCTATAGCCTCCATACTCCTATTGTGTCTAGTAGCCTCTTCGAGTTGTTTTTTAGCGTATTTTGCGGCATTAATAGCTTTAACAATAGCTGCTCCACCGGATGATAGACCACCTAAGGCTCCTAAAGCAGTCAGTATTGGGACTAATGGTAGAAACCCTCCTATTTTTGGTACAGTGATAATGCGAGGTATAACAACTTCGGATTTTTTCCCTTTCAGCGATTTGTTCAATACTTTACGAGCAATACGAACTGCAATATCGTTAGGGCTCTCTTTCTTTAAAGTTGCCGTAGCCAATCGTATTGCAGTGCTAAAGACCTTTTTATCATTATTTTTTGCCTTTAGGCGCATCCCTAATTTGACTTTAGCCTTCATTGCGTTAGTTATTAAATATGCGTTTGCTTTTTCTCCGATACTGCTATCTTTGGATAAAACGCGTTCCCAAGCACGATTTTCTAAGACTTTATCTGCTTGATGTCGCTTCTCGATTTCCTTATTTTGAGTATAAGCTATATCGTGTTCTCTACAAGCAGCATCCAACGGATTTACCCCCTTATCTCCTCTTTTTAAACGTTTTTTTTTAGCTTAGTACCTGGTCCACAAAATTCGTAGCCTGGTAAATGAAGTTCAAATGGTAGAGAATTTATAACTCTATCTACTAGTCCGCTTCCAGTGATAGAATCCATATGATTGATAGTTATATTATATTGTAATGCCTACTTATATATTCTGGAAACTGATAAAAAGGAACATTTATAATATCGTCCTTAGTTATAAAAATGCGCTTGATCAAACAACATAATAATATTAATGTAAGGAACGTAGATTTCTCAACGAATACACCCAAAAAAAGAAGACACAATGTTTTATTACCCAATTCCATTAGGTCTCTAATAGTAGGGCCATCCAACTGTGGAAAGACTAATGTGATGATTAGCCTGATTGAAAGTCCAAACGGTCTTAAATTTGAAAATATATATTTGTATTCTAAATCACTATATCAACCTAAATATGAATACTTGAAGAAACTTATGTCGCCAATAAAAGGAATGGGATATTTCACATTTTCTGATAACGACAGTGTTATACCGCCAGATGACGCGAAAAATAATTCAATTTTTATATTTGATGATGTTGCATGTGAGAATCAGAATAATATACGCGCATATTTCTGTATGGGTCGTCATAGAAATATTGATTCATTTTATTTATGTCAAACTTATACCAGAATTCCTAAACATTTGATACGAGATAATGCCAATATGATTATAATGTTTAAGCAGGATGCAATGAATATGAAGCATATTGTGATCATGTTGGAACGGATATGCCCTTTGAGCAGTTTTGCGAAATATGTCGAGAATGTTGGAAAGATAAATATGGATTTTTAACAATAAGTAAAGATGATGACTTAAATGCTGGTCGATATAGAAAGTCATTTAATATTTTTATCGAAATATAAGGAGGTTGAAGTACTAAGATGTCATTAGTAAAGTCTGCGCTCTTTAATCAAAAGGATTATCAATTAAACAAATTGATTAAATGTAATATTATCGAACTCTTGATACGCTGCTGGTCAGTTCCTCCTCTGTTCCTGAACTGTTCGTGGTATTTTCCTAGTCTGTTTTTGAAGAGGAAATTTCGAAGCATAAAAGTGGGTGAAACTAACACACATGATAGATTGGAAGATAGATTTAAGCCCATAACCAACCCATTAAATGAACTTATAAACATTTCTAATAAAAGAAAGAATATTTCTGATAGAGAAAAAGAAGAAATTAAAAATGAAATCAAAAATGACATGAGTTTATCGTTTAGCAAGCTACCAATGAAACTAGAAACAAGTACCCCAAAGAAAGTTTTACAAGCAATGAATACAATACAGTTGAAGGTGAGAATGATGATGATGATATTTATCAGCAAGCAGAATCTCCAATTAATGTTACTAACAATAATACAACAATAAGTCCAATAGATTAATCACATCTGGGTAGAAAAAATGAACTAGATACACTTTATGGCCCCCATAAAGACTCGAATGGTGAATGGAAATTTGGCAATAGCTATATAAATTTGGGTGAAGATAAAATTATGGTAGGAAACCAAAATTGGTTGCTTACACCTGGTTTGCTTCAGTTAATGTTTTATAGAGTCCCACAAAACTATGATCAAACAGAATTGAATATTTACAAAAAGATTTTAATCGCTACAAATGCTCACAAAAGAGATTATAAAGCTGATGGACAAATAAAAGGCACTCGGGCATACAAGTATAAAACCATTATTAGCAAATTATTTAAAAATGAAAAAACAGGTAGCGGTTTTATGAAGTTAAATTCTAACAAACCCAATTATATTTATTGGGATGATCCGAATGAGTTAGTTGATCGTCTAAGACTTTTAATAGCTTCTCAAGCTGCTGGTCATAACAATCATAATAGTGAAATCATATCAATCATCGAAGAATTGCAGGAAGCAAATATAATAATATAATATATATAGTTTGTGAGTTAATTCAATATACCGAAAATGTCTGTCGACAAGTTCGGACACTATTACAATTCTTAGTTGAAGTACAATAATATAATAAGCAAGAATGACTCGAAAATGTTTGGCGTCATTGTGGATGACGATAAAAATCTTAATGTCAAAAACAAGAGGATTAAATATGTTGCGTCCCCCAACCAAATTCAAACGGACTTACTTTTGAAAATAAATAAAAATGATCATTTAATATATAATAAAATTTCTGATATTAATCAAAATCAAAAATTGTACATTGACAAGGAACTTGAGGTGTTGCGTCAACAAATGTAGTACTTGAAAACTTTACTACTAAAAGTGCTGCCGGAGGAAGTGCTACTTAAAGTGTTGCCGGAGGAAATAGTGTTTGCAGGGGGCTCCTAACTAAATCAAAGTATTGAAATAATAAACAAGATGTATAGTATCATAATAATGTAATATACAATGTTGCCAGTGGATACAAAAAGAATTCTAGTGAAAGAGTTGCATAAACAAGCTCGAAAAAATTTTAAACGTCGAAGAGTTGTTATAAAAGGTATAGATGATTTATGGCAAGCTGATCTAGTTGAAATGGGGAATTATTCATCGGATAACAATGATTATCGATATTTGCTGACAGTCATTGACACATTCTCAAAATTTGCTTGGGCTGCACCTCTCAAATCTAAAAATGCATCAGATGTCTGCAAAGCAATGGAAAATATTTTTAATTTGGGTCGTGTACCGAAAAACTTGCATACTGACGATGGAAAGGAATTTTTTAATAAAATCTTTAGTAATTTGATGAAAAGTCGAAATATTAATCACTACTCAACGTATAGTAATGAAGGCGTCTATTGTTGAACGATTCAATAGAACTCTTAAAGGTATGATGTGGAAGGAATTTAGCTACAACGGATCATATCATTGTATAAAGAACTAGTTGACAAATATAATAAAAAAATACATCGCACAATTAAAATGGCGCTAATTAAGGTTAATTATAATAATGACAAAATGTTGCTAAACACAGTATACAACTACCTAAAAATGTATAAAATCTTAAAATTTCATGTTGGAGATCACGTACGCATCAGTAAATACAAACACATTTTTGAAAAGGGGTACACCCCAAACTGGACAACAGAAATTTTTAAAATCAGATCTATTAACAATACATTTCCTGCGACAAATATTTTTTTAAGATTATCAAGGAAATAAAATTGAAGGTGCATTTTATGATGAAGAGCTTTCAAAGACACGCTTTCCTGATACCTATCTAGTTGAAAAAATTCTTAAAACTAAGGATGACAGAGCATATGTTAAATGGTTGGGTTTCACAAATCAACACAATTCTTGGATTAATAAAACTGAAATATTATAAGATAATAACTAAGATTATAAAATAAAGAAATTTTTATTGTTTAAAAAATAAAATTTTTTTTTCATTTACATCACTTACTATTAGACTAGCAAAATGTCAATAACATTAACATTGAGCGGAAATTCCTCCAATTTATCGGCAAACTATTTTGCTCCAATAGATTTAAATGGTGATTATTAATGTGCTCTCATAGATTTTCACTCATACAATAGCATACCAAATGTAGATAAATACAATAACTTATTTCACATTGGTAATAAAATATTTGCACTGCCTATTGGATCGTATGAGCTAAACGATATTGTTGAGTATATAAAAGAGGAATATGACCGATATGGTTTGGGGGAGGAGAAAATATGCATAGAAGCTAATAACAATACAATGCAAGTTAAAGTGTACAGTTCTGAAGACTCGATATACTTTAACAAGAAAAATTCGATAGGAAAATTGTTTGGTTTTAATGAGAAAGTTCTCTCTCCAAACGCACATCACTTATCAGATTTACCGGTAAACATTTTTAAGGTTAATCTCTTGCGAATTGAATGTAATCTTGTAGTTAATACATATATAAACAGTTCTCATGCACATACATTACACGAATTCGCAATAAATGTTCCGCCCGGCTATAAAATTGATGAAATACCTAGAAATCTGATTTATTTGCCAGTAACATCCAAAGAAGTAAGTTCGCTAACACTGCGGATAGTTGATCAACACGGCGATTTTATTAATTTTCGAGGAGAAGAAATTACTATTCGTTTGCATTTAAGGCCGAAAAAATAATGATAATTTACAATAAGGGAATTGCAAGAAATAACATTCCATATGCTCGATTTATAGATTCAAAATACACATTGTCACCATTAGGTAAACCAACGCTTACATCATCATCATCGTTATCGTCCCAATCACCGATCAATTTGAATTAAATAATATAAATTTTCTTAAATCATTGAATTTCCAATTGAAAAATCATCAACAAAGAGAAGAATAATTAATTCAATTATTAATGTTTTGGATACTCCCTTAACAGATGACAGCATTATAAAAAAATATTATCACACCTATACTCCATATTTGCAATCATACAACAATAACGATGAGATAAGAATCTCAATACAAAATCAGGATCATTGAAGGTTCCGTTGAAGATAGCAGCGATAGTAAAAAACTGGTAGCATCTTCTGCTAATTTCAGATTAATAAACAATTTCGTTGCTCACCTGTTTGATGAAATTCGATATGAGGTCAATGGTGTTGAAATTGATCGCACTAGGCATCTAGGTATTTCAAGTACTATACAAAATTATGTTTCACTAATGGCAATAGATGGCACTGCTATGGAAAATGCTGGTTGGAATAAAGTAGAAGATCTAAATGTATTAAATGGGCACTTTAACTTTTACTTACCATTGAAATTATTGTTGGGGTTTGCTGAAGACTTTAATAAAATTATTTTAAATTGTAAACATGAATTAATTCTACTGCGTAGCAAAACTGATGACGAGCTTGTATATTCAACGGCGCCTAGTGAAAAGCCGAAAATAAAAATTACGAATATTTCATGGAGAATACCACATGTACACCTTTCCGACCCGACTAAAATAAATGTGATAAAAATCATACAAAAGGGTGTAAATTTACCAATGGCATTCCGCAGTTGGGACTGTCATTATAATCCTCAATTAACGACTGGAACTAGCCACATTTGGAATGTTAAATTAGCTGCAAACAGAGAACGACCTCGTTTTGTTTTGATAGCATTCATCCATGACAAAAAATTCGTTAATTGTGATTTAAATAACCTCAAAGTTCATCTTAACTCAGAGTCTTATCCTTATGATGATCTTAATATTAAATTTGGACAAGAACGTTTTGCCATTCTTTATGATATGTATGTTAGATTTCAACAAAACTATTATATGGGAGAACCTCAACCTCTACTAACTTGTCAAGAATTCAAAAATAAAGCTCCTATTGCCGTTATCGATGTAAGTCACCAAAATGAAACGATCGCAAGCGGTCCAATTGATATAAAAATTGATTTTGAGACAGGCACAAATATACCACTAAACACATCAGCTTACTGCATCCTTATTCATGATCGCTTAATTGAATATACACCTTTGACAGGACAAGTTCATAAAATTGTTTAAACAATGGAAATAGAAAAAATTGTTTTTATTGATTTTCAAGGCTTTAGAGGAGATTCAAATAATTTCATTGTAAAGGAAATTGCCCTGGTCTTTAACGCGAATGAGTATATAAATTTTATCATAAAACCTCCCTTCGATTATAATTATTTATCACCGAAGTCTCAGAGACAAGTCAATTGGTTAACAAAAAATCATTATCATTTACAATGGGGAGATGGCTCAGTATCATTCAACTCTGTCTGCAATTTTTTTAAAGCCAATATAATGGATTCTTACATTTTTGTTAAGGGGTTGGAGAAGAAAAAATGGCTTGAGGATATGCTGCAGAAAAATGTTTTCAATATAGAAAATATTAATTGTTATAATTTAAAACAACTCAATGAAAAATATGCTGATTGTATCCGTTGTAATTCACACAAACATGGGACTTGTGCTCTAAAAAATGCTCTTTTACTACAAAAATTTTATAACTCTAAAATAAATGGACACGATTTACCATTTTTATTATCTTTATTGAATATTTAGAACAAAAAAATTATAAAATATAAATATATATATTCTTAAGTACAAAGAAATCATTAATCATTAAGTGTTTTATTTCTTAAAATTTTAAAAGAGAAATTATATAACGGTTTTTTTTTCTTTTTTCTTTTTTTTATTTGTAATATAATTTTTAAAATCTTTATTGATTTTTCTTATTTCTTACTGTCAAATTTATTATTATGGGTTATATCCTAATAATCAATATTCTCAAAGACAACATCATTACGATCATTCTGAAATTGCAATAAATCAATATTTATTTGCATAATAACATTGTCACATCAAAATTAAAAATACTATTTTGACATTGTAGACAATTATTATCTGGGGTTTTATTATCCTCGTCATATTTGCAATGCCCCCTAGCGACTGTATGAATCTGATCACTCAAAACTATTCGTTTTTCATCTTCATAACTTAGAACTATTTTATGTACATCTATTGTAAAAATAGTATGTAATTTAGTTAAAAATAAACACATATTGTCGGTAAAACAAATTCGAGCATTATTTTTCCGTTATTCTCGTCTTTCATTTTGCCTAAAATTTTTTTATTTACTAATGGGATACCATATAGATTATCAGCGGAATAATCAGAGGTATCAAATTCATGCAACAAATCATTAAGTATATCCTTATAAAAATCCTCTGTTTTAATTGAATAAATAAATGAGTCTGTGTCCATATAATTGAGGGTTATAGTTTCCTTATATTTTCCTTTCATTATCCTATAATGGAAATCGTATTTAGATAATTCAAGTACGGCAAACCCTATATATATGGGTTTGTCATATAATATATCAACTCTAGACATTTGAACTGCAAACAATTCATCGGAAAACTTTGCAATGCTTTCAAAATTGGGTCGAGAAACAAAATATCGTACCCCTTTACGATTTTTATCTTTACTCTCCCAGTTTTGAGCTATTTTAACATCTACCCTCTTGTCCACATTCTCCATCGTTTTGCCATAGACGGCATTATTCAGGAGTTTAAAGAAATTTTTCTTAAAATCATTTTGTGCTTGTGCTCTATGGGCTGTATTTAAGTTTATATATTTCTGAAGCCATGGTGATTGACTAAATTTTATTCCTCTATGATATTTAGTACAAATTAAACCATTTGCAAGACATTGCTTAAGGTTTCGATAATGAATCAGATACTTTGATTTATTGGTCAAGTCTGCAATAAGTTTTATGAATTTTGATTTTCCAACTATTTTGTTCTCGGAGGCAAAAGGAAGGTCATTGTGAAGTTCATGGAGAGAGTGTGGATAAGTTAAATCAACTTCCAAAATGTATCCGATAGGAGAAGTATCTGATATTTTATTGGTATCGAAATTTGTTAAAGAGTTCTCGTCGAGCCACTCAAACTGTCCAGTTGGAAGATACTGGGACATTGCCCACCCGTACAAATTATTTGCATCTAAGTAAGCAAAATATTCTGATGGTTTTGTACTATCAAAATCATCCATATACTTATGATTGGCTTTAGCATGTCTCTGCGAACATTGCACGAGACCCCCCCTTATTCCATTTTGTATAAAGAGATACATATCTTTATCTGTGAATAGCTCTAATTCTTTCTTTGTCGTCTTGAGCATTGCGTCCCATGAAAGACTTGGGGCGGTATAAAAATGGGGTGGATCTAATTTATATATAGTTTTACAAACTTTCCTAAAGTTTTGAAAAATGTCCGCCAACAAGAGCACATCCGTTTTTAAATAGAGTTTTGCGTAATCCAACAGATTATTACATCTAAATTCTCTCCAGACATTTTTAGCATGTTCATAGTCTTCTTCAGAGCATTCCGCTTCAGTTAAAATGTTAAAAAACTTATCTCGACTGGGGAGTTCAGTCTCATTAAATCTTTCGAAAGAGTCTATATAGGAGTATGGAAAAACACCCTTTCTCCTAATTAAATTAAAATGATTTTCATCAACGAAGTTTTTACGGACAATATACAAATCATCAGCATTTAGATTTTTTGCTAGAGAATCTAAGCTGGAAGACATAAATCTGAAAGAATCGAGAAATCTTATTTCAAATTTTTCTTTAGTCGTATGTTCAAAAACTGGTAGATATAAAGATAACGATATATATAATTCCTTGTTGAGAGGAACTACACGTATATAACTATTTGGAATAGTATTTAGATGTTTAAAGAACATATGACAATCGTATGCAGCGAAGTTGTGAAAAAATACAGGAATAAATTTAGGTTTAATACATTTTAAATTACAATCGCTATGAGCAGGTTCTCTATAGTTGCCTGTGAAATGACAGTAGTCTTTAACTTTTGAGAAAAAAATTTCTTTTTCGCAAATATGACAAATGTTATTTTGATTTCAACGTTTTTAAATATATAATTTTTATAAATATGTGTTAAATCGTGTACTAAATCTTGAACAAAAACTTTAGGCGCATCATCACCAAAATAAATTTTAAAACTATCTAAGTGTTCATCAAAGCTACATTTTATGAAATAGCTAAATGCACATGGAATGTGCTTTTGGATCTTAGTAGTTTTAGCACTAACCCCTTCATTTATGTTTCTTAAAATGGACTCAAAGTCCGCATAAACTGTAAATGGAACATCTACTTCTTTATGCACATTCGAATATTTGATGATGGCATTACCTACCTCGGGCATTCTAGTACAAATTTTATTACATTTTTGTTTGTGTTGCAGTAAAAGTTCCTCGCTATTTTTGTAAGTAAGGCACACATTACATATAAATATTCTTCCATGATGTCCTGTCAAACTGTAGCGAATAAAAATGCGAATAAAAATAAAAAAGTGAATTAGAAATAATTTTAATAGCTATCAAAACATTAAATCAAACTAACCTTGAAATGTCATTAATTAAGGCATAATGGGATCTATCTTCCTTCGTGAGAAGAAGAAGATTTATGTGATTTTGCTTCTCCTCCTTCGTTAGATAGTAAGGTCCGACTATCCTTTTCTCTTCGTATCCGAATACGTTGACACTTACATCAACATTTTGTCTTTCAAAGGCTTTCAAGTTTTTTAGACTTAGTGGAAACATAAGATTGCTAAAATTCAATTCCACATTGTTCACTGCTATTCTGTCTGCAGCTATGTTCGCAATGTTGTATGATGAGCATTGTTTTTGTTCATAATTAGATAATTCCCTTTCATCATACAGTGCGGCAATAAGACTCCATTTGAAGCAGTAGACATCTTCATTGTGAATATTTGTTAATGCTTGTTTCCTTACTAACTCAATTGGTAGAGGGATGTATTGCGATCCTCTTATAATGTTTACTTCATTAACATTAATATTAAGTAGTTTTATGGCTATAAGAGACCACCCACTATCTCTTTCTTGGAATTCAGACAGTTTGTTCCGAATTTCTTCAGTTTGCTCATCATAAATAGTTTTTAAATCATCGCTTAATGTCACCATGATCATTTTTGTTATGTGGGCAATTGTAGTTAGCATCATTTCATCATCAGCTATTTTTACATAATCACACACAAGCTCCATATTGAACTTGTATGTTATGTGTTTAGCTTGACAATCTTGAAGTAATTCTGTCAAAATGACTTCCTCTTTTCCAAAAAATTCTTCAGGCATTAGAATATCCTCCTTCTCGTTTTCTAGCATATAAATTGCTAGCCGTTCACTACAATCACTGCTTCTTAGAGTGAGTCTAGGGTGGATTGTTCTCATGCTGCAGTTATTGCGATGTTGAACTGTTCGCAAGTGTTATGCATAGTTTAATCTACTAACTAGTAGATTGCAAGGAACACATAACTTATTGGAATAAGTTGCATGAGTCCTTTCATGCTCTCTCATCGTGGAATCATTAAGGAAAAACTTCCCACATTCAACACAATGTTGTTTCTTGTTTAAAGACACATTTCTAAAACTCATTTTGGGACTTTTTTTATATTATTTCTTGATTTGTTTTATAAGAAATTTACTTCTTTTTTTTTTGTTTAGTTTTGGATAAATGTTTTATTTTGAAACTCACTTATTTATTTTACAAAAATTGGAGTAACACTCTTTTTGATGGTAATAATTTAAGGATCAAAACCAAATTATTTTTTTATTTGTTTTGTAAGAAATTTACTTTTTTAGTTTTGGATAAATGTTTTATTTTAAATTCACTTATTTATTTTTAAAAATTGGAGTAACTCACTTTTCGATGTGGTGTAAGATACTGAATTAAATTTTCTACGAAAATCACTTATCACTAAAAATTTATACAGTCACTTCTACTACATTATGGTGAAATTCGATCATAGCATATAATCATCGTCATAGAAAATAAACAATTCTAAACTACAAAATTTTGTGAAATCCTTGAGATCATGAAATTTCTTTAATAATGAATTTGATGCAGCGTCCATGGTGGTTGCTTCTTTGACGACTTTTTTGGAATTAAATTTATATAGAACAGATTATGTCAACAATCTCATAAATTTATACGATAAACATGTACATTTTTAATACATTTAATTAAAAAATAAAGTCAATGCTGTTGTAAATAAAAAGAAATTAAAATAAAATATTATGAAATATGTACTTTAAATAGCAACCCCTAGATGCAAACGATCAAGTTTCGTCAAAAACAAACAAAACTGCCAGAAACAAAAAAATTAATAATTCTAAACTACACAATTTTGTGAAATCCGATCGAGTCTAAACTTTAAAATTTTACTTATAATTGCTGACTTGTGTTTTCTGATCTAGACATTGTTGCAAGATACAATGTTTTGGGTAATTATAATGAAAATCATTGTTTTGGACCCCAGCAATATTGATTGTTTCTTTTTAATATAAAGAACGGATTTTTGGTAGTTAAGCTATATTTATTAGAAAACGATCAAGTTTTTTCAAGAACGATCAAGTTTTGTGAAGAACAAACAAAAAACCAAAAAAAAAAAAAACAGTCGGCGGACACTAAACAATGATGACGTTGATAAACGTATAAATGAACATGCAAAAATAAGAAAAAATAAAGAAACTAAATCAAACCAAATTTTACATAATGAGAGCGCAAATTTCGAACATGCAAAAATACTAAAAAAATAAAGAAACTAAATCAAACCAAATTTTACATAATGAGAACGCAATTTTCCATTTTCAGACGGCTAGCTTATTTTCAGCCGTTCATTTTCCGGTGGTCAGCCTTTTTTTTTTTCTCTACCACCCTTTTGCACTATGTGCACGCACAAACTTTTTATTACTCTCCCTTTAACACTATGGGTATGCAAAAAATCACAGAAACTAATACCTTTTACACTATGAGCACGCACAAACTTTTTATTACCCCCCCTTTAACACTATGAGCACGCACAAACTTTTTATTCATACTACTCTATTACATTCCCATCAACCGTTTTATACTATGGGCATGCAAAATTCCATAAAAAAAAAAAAACAATTAAGACATTTTGCTTGCCCAACTAAAAAAGCAATTAAGACTTAATGCTGTCTCATCTCCATACTACTCTCCTGCATTCCCATCAACCGTTTTACACTATGGGCATGCAAAAATCCATCAAAAAAACAATTAAGACATTTTGCTTGCCCAACTAAAAAATCAAATAAGACTTAATGCTGTCTCATCTCCATACTTACTCTCCTGCATTCCCATCAACCGTTTTACACTATGGGCATGCAAAAATCCATCAAAAAAACAATTAAGACATTTTGCTTGCCCAACTAAAAAAGCAATTAAGACTTAATGCTGTTTCATCTCCATACTACTTTCGTATATTCTACGAAATTTAGTTTAGGCAAGAATTTACTAACATAACTAACTTTTTTACTTTTCAGATACAATACATACCGAGTGAACATATTTTTTATAACAAGAACACAATTTAAACTTACGAACAAAAACTTGTAGTTTTAAAAACTGTTTTTTTGTTCAAAATTTCTATAGAATTTGATAAGTAAATAAAGAAGTGACTTTAGCTCAATTATTTAATAAATTCATTCATTTCACAGGTCGAAAAACTTTTCATAATTTATATCATAATTTATAAAAATAACGTAAATGTAGTATTTAAGGGTTTGCAGGTTACCACCCCTTAGCTTTTTTTGCCAATAACTCAGCATAAAACTTATTATTGTCATAATCATATGTTGGAAAGAGAAAATATGAATGCACAATCTTTAGTTACAAGTAATTCGAATTTGTAAAAAATAACAATTTTATTGCAAATGTTGCAAAATTGCTGTTTTGCATTCGTCCTTAAATCCACTGTTAGAAGTGATGCAAAATCTTTCAATGAAAATCCTAATCAAGTAAAAAACCGCTGTACTGTGAACCATTTTCTGTCGAAGATGTTACTTCAATAAAATCGAATGCTGTTGGATATGATGGTATAAATATTTAATTTCATCAAGCTTATATTACCCTTTGTGTTGCCTGCCTTGACTTATATCTTTAACCATATCATTACGACGTCTCTTTTTCCAAAATCTTGGAAAATCGCTAATATCAGCCCTGTTGGTAAGAAGAATTAACCTACTTTACCTGAAGACTATCTACCAATTAGAGGTCTGCTCAAATGTATTTGGTAGCCAAATGATTGTTGTGTGTGTTTTTGATATGCATATCAAATGTGTAAAAAAATGAGAGCTAGTCATACACGCTCAATCATTTTAAATGAGAGATCAACACAACACCGTTCATGTGAAAGTGAGCCACATACACTAACACTAATTGTGTGTGTGACCCAATTATGTTTCATTCTTTGACAAACTCAAATTCATACATCTTACAATAAAAAAACCAGAGTAAAGTTAAAAATCACACTAATCATTCGTGTGTTTGTTGTGTTTCTTGTTTTGTTAAAATCGGGTTTTCCACTATTTTGCGATTTTCCCTAGCGCTCTTTGTTTTTGTAAGCGCGTTTATTAAATTGGTTGGTTTCTGTTGCCCAGCAGTCTTGTTTTTTTTTCTAGTTGGCATTTACCTTCAGTTGATATTGAAATCAGAAGAAATAAATTGGTGGAAAAAGTTAACATAGTGAAAAGGCAAGTGAAAATTTTAACAAAAAAAGTACGAAAATGAAATGGTTATAAAAAATATATTTTTTATATGCAAAAAAAAATAACAATAATAAAATTATGAATAAAAAAATGATTTTAAAATTTGATAAAACCAGTATACAAAAGCAATTATACAAAAGCAATAATTCTTACGAAAATCTTTGAGTTGCTAAGAATCGACTTGCGCTTCATGCTATGAAGCGTCTTACGGAGAATTCAGGTTCTATTTTTAACAGAATTTCGCACACGCATGTGCTCAACGCAAAATAAAAAAGAAAATACACTCAAAATATTATTATAGTAACTGACTGTAGTTTGTTTAAAATGTAATTCGTAATTTATTTTAAAATGATTAAATTAAAATTACATAAAAATACGAATTTTATATTACTGTTTATATTTTTATTTAAAACGTTTTGCTTAAAAAAGATTTTTCTTAAAAATAAAAAAAAATAATTAAAGCTACGATTCCAAACTAAGTGAATCTATTAACGTTTAAAAATAAGTTATAAGTTCTTTTGATTTAAATAAAAAGTTAAAAGATCGCGTTTTAAATAATTTAATTTATTTAAACTACAAACTATTTCGAGTGGACCTTAGTTGTTATTCTGTCTTTACTTATTTAATTATCCATAAGTGAGTGTTTTTGTGTTAATTTGCCTTCTTTAGAGCTAATTTCCGAATTTTATGACACAAGCGCAATTAAACAGCAGTATGTGGAAACAGAAATGTTTAAATACGAAGCTTTAACCATAAATTTTTATGACGACTTCAACATTCTGCAATGGTGGGAATATAACAAACAACAATTTCCATTGCTACATTAACTAAGCTGCAAAATATTAGGTACGCCTGCAAGCAGTGCAGCTTCTGAAAGGGTTTTTTCGGCAGCATGTAATTTAATTACATAAAAAGATGCAGTATTGCATCAAATGATGACACTGTAAATGAAATTATGTTTTTGCATTATAATATTCCAAAGCATGAATTAGAAACTGAAATAAGTGCACAAACGGATTAATTGTTTATTTTCATGAGTGTATATTTACAAAAATATTTTCGATGTTTTCCTCATGAAATATTTACTTCATTAAATATTTTATTTTTCTGTCGTATTTAAAAAAATGTCTAATACAGTTCCTTATTTCTATTATCAATATATTGAATTTATTTATATATTAATTTTATTTATTGAAAATACATTTAATTTGTTTAAATAAAAATTATTTTATTTAACAACTATAAATCGGTTTTTGAGTGTGTATTTTCGTAAAGATTGGCCTGCCAAGGTATACAAAAGTAGTCAGCTGTAAAATTGTTTAACTTATTTATGATTAAATTCGGTAGATATAGTGATTATTGTCAAATGTGTGACCTAATTAAAACAAAAAACTTAAAAAAATTAATAAAAGTTTCATTTGTTAAAAAATATATTTAAAACAACCACTTTTTGCTTTTAAAAAGTTGGTATCACTTTTTAATGCAATATCTTTTTACTAATATTTTGTTTTCAATACAATAAAAAGAAATTCGAAAACACAAAACACATGTTGTGTTGCTGAAACACAATATGTACATCGCTATACAAGAGTATTTACTCGTATAAAAGAGCATATTTTTTCTTTATACCTGTATCAAATATTTTTCTCACAACACTCACATAAATAATTGAACGCTTTTTACACATAGGTTATTTCTCACACACAATAAATTGTGTATGATTCTCAAATCACTTACAGCACACTATTGGCTATTCTGATATGTGAATTGATGTGTCGTTTAACCACACATATGCAGACCTCTACTACCAATCAGTATATTATGATCTATTTCCTAATCATTTGAACGTTTAATTTCGCAACAAATTGCCAAGCATTTGATAAGCAACAACCTTCTTCTGGTTACAGAGCATGTTGAAGCTGTAATACTGCCTTACTTAAGGTCCTTGAAGACGTTCGTCCGTCGTTTGATCGTGGTTACCTAACTGTAGTCGTTCTGATTGATTTTTCAAAAGCTTTCGACATTGTCAATTATGATTGATAAAACTAATTAACGGCTTGTTTTTACAATACGTGTATAATTTCAGACAAACGTGTGGCACCCGAGCGAATACGTGAAGAAATGAGTTTTTATAATTCGTTCGTACCGACTTACGTTTGAGTACGTAAAGCTTTAGGTCATGTCAAACAGTAGAGATTGCCATGATATTATTTTTCGGTTTTTGTTAGCTTTTTTCATGTACAAATAACTAATTTTTCGTTGGTATATGGCAACCCAACACTGTAAATGAAATATAAACAAAAACAGCTGATTTTGCTTGAAAAAAAAATTATTTCTTTTGTTTAGAAAACAATAAAAGTGGTGATAAAAATATAATTTGTTTAAAAAAAACCAATAACATTTACAAATAAAAATGAAAATAAATATAAATGAAAATAAAAATCATTATTCTTTTTTTATTACAATTTTGTGTTAAAAAGTATTTTTTTTTTAATATTAAATTGTGTTGCCTTTTTTCTTTGACGAATACTTTTTTGTGGACGTCTGTTTTTGACGTCTGTGACGTTTCAAATCGCAATGTGGAAACCAAAAAAAGAGACGAAAACGACAACTCTTACGTTTTCACTCAATTCAAAGTGACATTTGCGATACAAAACCCCAAAATGAATTTCTTCACTCATTTACACGAATTTTTTGAGTGACACGTCTTACAAAAACAGACCGTAAGTATTTCGGTTCAGTAATTCCGCTTCTAAACTTATCAGATCGTATTTGTCAGATCGGTCACAAAGAGTAAGTTGTATGGAGTCCTTCTGAACTACAAAACCCGTTTGTTTTGGGGTACCCCAAGGTTCAATTCTTGGTTTTAATCTGTTTAGCATTTTTATGAACGATATAGTTTACTGTTGTCAAAGCTCTAGCATTCATTTTCATGCAGATGAGTTCCAAATATATCTTTCTCGCCCACCTGGGCTTTTAGATGATATGAGCTGTCGCCTTAATGAGGACTTGAACGAAGTTTGCTTTTAACTAACGTTTCGAAAACACAAGCCTTACTAATCGCCAGTTGTTCTGCTGAGATATTGCTAGATATCACCATCCAAAATGAAGTTGTTAAATATGTGAGAGTTGTAAAAAATTTTGGATTTTTAATTAATTCTGAGCTTAATTGTAAATATCATATTAATTACACAATTACGAAAATGTATTGCGCTCTACGGAACTTCTGGTCTTCCTCAGCGTTTGTGCCGAGTGACATAAAGCTGAAATTGGTGAGAACGTTAATTGTACCTATTTCAACTTATGGTGCAATTGTTTTTGGAAATCTAATAATAAATTACAAATGGTTATTAATAATTGTACTAGATATGTCTTCAACAAAAGAAAATATGATCGGATATCTAAATACTCCATTGAAATCTTGGAATGCAGTCTAACATCAAATCTAAACATTCGAAATTTAATATTTTTACACAAGCTTACACATACGAAGGAACCTGACTATTTATATCGGAAAATAAATGTGACCAGATCAAGTCGTACGACCAATATTAACACTTCGGCTTACAATTATTTATCATCCTCGAGATTGATCTTTGTTCGTGCTGTGCAATTGTGGAACTCTTTACCTAATTAAATTAGTTTTCATTTTTGTCGTTTCTTTAAAATTTGTATGGTAAATGTTTTATGTAATTAAGTCAAGTTATTCAATCATTGTAATTTAAAAAGTTTGAGGTGCTTTAAGAGACTCTAAGTCTTATTCGTACCAATAATGAAAAAAATAAAAATAATTTGATGAAGTTATGGCATAAAAGTGTTTGGCGCTCTACACAACGTATTCGAAAAGCTCTTTCTCCTGTTCTTCATTAAAAACCTACAGAAAGAGCATCAAACTAAACAAGAAAAAGTCAGTGCTCCATTTCTATTTATTATCGTCTTTGATTGTGGCCCTTTGTTCCCAATAGGAACCACAGGACATAATATATAAAATATATATCGTCTTTGATTGCTTTAGTTGCGTCGAGCAATGCGTCAAAATCCTTAATATCGCGGTCGGTTATTCTTGTGGTGCATTGCCATTATAAAAATGCACACTCAAAAAAAAAAGTCAGCAAAAATTTGTGCTGAGTCAGCCAAATCATAGTCAGGAGGGTGCTTGCAGAAAAATTGCTAGTGTCAGCAAAACATTTTGCCGAAAATCAGCAAGCGGATTTTTTCAACAAAATTAGTAGATTCAGCAAAAGTTTTGCTAACACTGATATGATTAAAAAATCCTTGCTAAAAGTTAATAAAATTTTTCTAAATAGTAGTCGACTAAAAAACTCAAAAAATTTGTACAAAAAATATACTTAAGTTAATTTATTTGCTGAAAGTCTTAAATTTTTTGTGGTTCTTTTATAAATAATTCATATCTCATTTATAATGGAGCCAAAAACGAGTAGTTTTCAGAAACTACTTGTATAGTTGTCAAATTTCATACCAATTTTAAACCAAAAACTAAGAGTTTTCAAAAACTACTAGCCGTAGCCGAACTTTGGCCAAATTTTAGACGTTCGGCCGAATCCGTAGCCGAACTTCTCAATTTACTTAATAAAAAGTGAATTTTGGTTGATTTTGACAACGAAATTTGTTTCAAGTAAAAAAAAAAAAATAATTTAAACACAAAAAAGATAATTTAGAGTTTTTTTTCAAAAATATAAAATAATGAGTTCAGTTATTTTAATGACGTGCTTTGGAAAAAATTGGAATAGGAACTTTTTCATTTTTACTAAAATATATAACAAATTTAATACAAATTCTTGTGTTTTTACTCAAAATTTAAGAATTTTATCTGAAAATTTACTCAATTTCTTCAAATACTTTTTGGCCGAAGCCGAATACTCGGTCGGGCACTAATGATAGAGCTAATCAAGGAATGATAAAATGTTGTGGTGAAATTACATAACATTGAATTATCGATATGAAATGATATACGAAATCATGTTAATTAATATATACCATATGTATTAATACATGCCACATCTACGGTAATATCAATCGATATATATTTAGATATTAATATGTAAGGGACCATTTCAAAAATTTTCGAAAAACCCAATCAAAAAAAAATCATATGATCACATGCGAAACCACAATTTGAGCAAAAAATAGCTTAGAAATAGAATACTTGGTTTACAAGACGTTTTACTAGCTTTTCTACTACAACATTCGAATATTAAACAACATTCAAGAACATTCGAATACTAAATTTGTTTAATAAATGTGGAGTTTTTACTATATTTAACTATTTTTGAACAAATTCAGAATTGCCATTTTTATGCACAAAAATGCTTTAATCTATTGCGAAACGGTGCGATAAATTATACTAAAAATGGTAAAACACATAAAACGAGGATTTACTTGTTTATGCTGCACATTGATTAACCATATTTTATACCCGAATGTTGCTGAAGGTCTTATACAATAAAAAGCTAAGATGAAATATTTTATTTTTAAAATTTTATGTATAAAAAACTGCGTTAAAATATGCAAAAACTTAATGCAATTTTGTAAGAAATCTGGACCATAACTGGAAAAACGGGGTACGCCATTAAAATCAGCATGGTCAAAATATTTAGTATCAATGTTGGGTATTTTTGTTTTATATTCTTTTCTTGTAGTCATAAATTAAATTAAGAATCATGGGTCTTTTGTGTCCCAAGGCCACTAAGGGTTCAATATTTTTTGAATAAAAGTAAAGATAATAATAGCAGTCCAATAAAATTTAAGTGCTATTGTCCGAAAATTATAAAAGGTGTATTACATAAAATTATTATTTTTATCAAGTGAAGATTTTGTTTATCAATTTAAAGGCTTTTCAATCTTGTAGTCATAATTAAAATTAAGTTCCATGGGTCTTTTTTGATCCAGGGAAACTAAGGGTTAAAGTTTTTTAGATAAAAGTAAGGATAATTATTGTCTAATAAAATTTAAGTGATAATTATTTAATTGATTTTTAATGAAAGCAAAACATCCAAAATAGGCGCTTAAAACATGAACTTAAACCGAGATATGCACTAAAAACCAAGAAATATTTGAAATTTGTCGATTAATTTTCAATAGTTAGTATACTTTTTTGATTTACAACGACCCGTTGAAAAATTATAAATTGAAGTAATATTTTTTGCATAACATTAAATTTTTTTTATTTTTAACACATACAAAAATATAAATTCAACCAGAAGAAAACGGCGTTAAATTATCAGATATATCGCTACCCGTTTATTAAAAGTTTAAGATAGAATGTATTTTTTAGTATGTTTTTTTATTAAAAACTAATAATTTTATGTAGAAAAATTCTTTAAAATGTTTATGAATTTCTGTAGGATAAAATTATTAAAACTACTATTATAATATTTGCAATGAAATTTATACCACTTGTTAGCCACGAAAAATAAACAATATGTTCTACCAATTTTTTTTTCGTTGGCGATTTTATGCGATATTGGCCAAACGAAGTTCAAAGCGAATCTTAAAAACAAATCCATAAAAATTAATAGACTTGATCATAAACTATTCCTCATACCAAGATGTAACTACAGCACAAAAATTACACTTTTTGTGCTTTTACTTAAGAAGGTGAATCGATTTTCGTTTTTCGAAAAACTCGAAATTGAGCGAAAATGCACCTTGACTTCAATATATGTTCATCAAACTTAAAGGGTTTGGCATCACTACTACACTTTTTGTGCTTTTACTTAAGAAGGTGAATCGATTTTCGTTTTTCGAAAAACTCGAAATTGAGCGAAAATGCACCTTGACTTCAATATATGTTCATCAAACTTAAAGGGTTTGGCATCACTACTAAATAGAATTTTTCTGTCAAATTGGAAAAAAATCTGTCCATACGATTTTAAGTTAAGACGATGTCCTGCTGAGGTACACTCAAAAAAAAAAGTTTGTAAAGTCAGCAAAAAATTTTGCTGAGTCAGCAAAATTTTAGTCAGGAGGGTGCTTGCAAAAAAATTGCTAATGTCAGCAAAATCTTTTGCTGAAAATCAGCGAGCTGATTTTTAGCAACAAAATTAGTAGATTCAGCAAAAGTTTTGCTAACACTTAGTGGATTATAAATAAAAATGCCGTGCTAAAAATTAATAAATTTTTTGCTGAATTTTAGTAGACTGAAAAAAACGCAAAAAATTTGTAGAAAAATTGTAATTTAGTTAATTTATTTGCTGAAAATAATAAAACATATTTTTGTGATTCTTTTAAAAATAATTTACAATAATTACGAAATATAAAAATTTTCATTTTCCCACATTGACGACATGAATTAATATCTGAAAATATATAGAAATAAATATATATAACATAAC
Organism: Delia radicum; assembly: GCA_021234595.1. Taxonomy (NCBI): domain Eukaryota; kingdom Metazoa; phylum Arthropoda; class Insecta; order Diptera; family Anthomyiidae; genus Delia; species Delia radicum. The sequence continues at coordinate 187,036,731 of CM037853.1, forward strand.
AAAAATTTTCTTTCAACTACTTACATCAATGGTTGTCTAAATAATGCTTTCTTTTAAAGGACGCAACTGCCGAAGATAATTATAGAAACGAAACGAAAAAATAAACAAAAACAAACGAAACGAAAAAACAACCCTTTTTTTTGCAATAAGAAAAAGGAACCATAAAAATTTACCTAAGATGTGTGTCTTTGTCTTTCGCTTTACTCTGTCTACAGGTCTGTATATGTTTGTTTGCAATTTGACCACACTAGATTATTAATCTATAAACATTTAGTTTAGAAATACATATTAAATTTAAATATTTTATTTTGTCTTTTATTTAATTAAAAGACAATTATTTTTACAAGCCGGTGACAACGCAAAATTTAAGTTGTTTTAATCCTCAATTTTGTTTTATGTATGAAAAACAGATACAAAAATATTCGATGGTTGATTTTTTTATATGTCTTATTAGAGTTGTACTTTTTAGTATCATTTTCCTCTTCTCTACTACATCTTGACATCTGCTTCATTCTGCGTATATCTTTCAAGCTGGTTGTCGTCCACACTATTAATGTGGTTATCAGCACAATTTTTTTTAGCAAAATTAATTAGTAAAACATTAGTATATAAGTAAAGCATTAGTATAAAACAGTTAAGTGCTGAAGAAGTATAACAAAAATTTTAGCTGAAAACACGATTTTAGCAAAAAAATTTGCTAAAAAATAGTATACCTGATTTACAAGACGTTTTACTAACTTTTGTACTAACTTATTTTTTTGAGTGTATCATATTGCAATATTGTCTGTACTCTTACCAAAATAAGAAATTTTTTTAAAAGCTTAAACTTGAATATTAATTTATGTTTACTATGAACGGTTTCTGATTAGCATAAATATGTTTTAAAAATTTTTGAAAATTGTGAAATTTTACGAAATTTTAACTTTAACACTTTCTCGCTTCCAAACCATGAACTGTTCACAAAAAACTACTTCACAAAATATTTTGTTAACTTGGTTTACCATCGAAATAGCTTAATTTTTTATTATAAACACTCAATTGGCGCATTTGTATCTAATTTAAAATACCCCAACTGGAAGCCGGCATGCCGGTTAGAGGGTTAAGCACTTTTTATAGATAAAACTTTTAAAAAAATTAAGATTTCGGTGTGACAGAAAATAATGAGAATGTAATAGTTTTTCTATTGCTTTCAAATATGATAGGAAAAAATAGAGTTCAGTATTTTTCTTTCAAAAATAAATGCTCTTAACTAAATGTTTCAGAAATAATTTGATTTTTATCATTACATTTTTGTCGCTTTTTCTATAAAAAGCCTGGAAAATGGTTTAAAATATTCTTTGTTTTGTTTTCACATATTTGTTTACATCCAGCGAGAAACCACAAATTTTACTGTTTATATTTTCCCTCGATTTAAATGAACATTTTTAACTTTAAACTATTTTTGTCATTACAAACTTTTTATTCAAAAAAAATCTCTAAATTCTGTGAACTTTTTTCTACAAAATTTTTAGCTTTTCCCAAAAATATATTTTATGTATGTTGGTAAAACCATTTGGAGGCGAGCCTCCTGGTCCTGGCCCCTTGGTCCTGGCCGAATTTTGTTCTTGTCTAATTATATTACTGAGATCAAATTGTATATCATTAATTATAATTTTACTCCATTTTATACATTTAAATATAGCCATTTATGGTTTAATATGAGTCAACATAAAATAACACTTTAGTATTGGTTTAGATAGAATACAACATATATTTGTACAACTGGTTTATATTGAGCCATACAAATTTATTTATGTAACGTAATTTTATATGTATTTAAATATGCTCCCATATATACAGGGTGATTCAGTCACGACCCGCCAAATTTCACCAGCGTGTTCGTTGTCTCATTTTATGAAGATATGTCCATTACGACCATCCCCGGAAATGCAAGTGTGCGAAATGGCAGGGGTTTGAAAATTTTCGGATTGGTGGTCGGAGGGTAGTAGGGTAAAATTGCTAACTTCTGAACCAGTGGTCAGATTTTTTTGTTTTTTGGCTTTTTTGAAAGGTCTTTAGAAGCGCTTTCATAATCATTAAAGAAAAATTAAAAATAAAGTGAATTCACCGAGATAACGAGCTTTAAAAAAAGAAAATTTAAAAAAAAGGCATAGGAACGTGCACATAACCTCAATTTGCTCAGTCAGATGGCAGGTAACTCCTATTTTTTTTTCTATTCGAAGATAGTTCTGCCTCTTACCTTTCCGAAATGTCCTTTTCGAAGCACAAAGGTCTTACCTTTACAAAGTTATGACCATTTGACTGAAATGCAAAAAGTTTTGTTTTTTTTTTTGATGTGAAATAAAAGCACATATTCATTTGTATGCCTTTAAACACGTAAACAAACCACGTAAACAAAATTTTTCACACGTCTTTACCAACAACGACTTTTAAAATAAAGGCATACAAATGAATATGTGCTTTTATTTCACATCAAAAAAAAAAAACAAAACTTTTTGCATTTCAGTCAAATGGTCATAACTTTGTAAAGGTAAGACCTCTGTGCTTCGAAAAGGACATTTCGGAAAGGTAAGAGGCAGAACTATCTTCGAATAGAAAAAAAATAGGAGTTACCTGCCATCTGACTGAGCAAATTGAGGTTATGTGCACGTTCCTATGCCTTTTTTTAAAATTTTCTTTTTTTAAAGCTCGTTATCTCGGTGACTTCACTTTATTTTTAATTTTTCTTTAATGATTATGAAAGCGCTTCTAAAGACCTTTCAAAAAAGCCAAAAAACAAAAAAATCTGACCACTGGTTCAGAAGTTAGCAATTTTACCCTACTACCCTCCGACCACCAATCCGAAAATTTTCAAACCCCTGCCATTTCGCACACTTGCATTTCCGGGGATGGTCGTAATGGACATATCTTCATAAAATGAGACAACGAACACGCTGGTGAAATTTGGCGGGTCGTGACTGAATCACCCTGTATATATATATATTATGCAAGCATATATATGTAATTAAATTTCATATTATATATAATTAAATATAATATATTATATATAATTAAGTGTTTATTTGTCATATGTGATTATACCGCACTAGTCAATATATAATAGTATGCAGGTTATCTATAACTATATAAGAGTGGCGTGACTGAGTGACTGAGAGCTGACTGAGCGCACAGCCAATACCTCTGGACCTAGGAACTTTAAATTTGGTACATATGTTCCTCCTCCGACTTAGACCTCCACTAAGAAGCGATTTTTTGATATTCCAACGGACAAGACCAAAAAGTGGAAAAACTCCTCCTTTTTCGGAAAATAATGTCCATTTTTCCCAGCCAAGACCTCTGGACCTAGGAACTTGAAATTTGGTACACTATAATATTTCTTTTTCAACAAAATTAAATTAAAAAAAGTACCAATTTCAAATATGTACTCTTTCCAAAAAAAATTAGCTTTTATAAAAAAATTTCCATTTTTCCAAACAAAAAGTACCAAAAATATTAAATTTTTCCAAAAATGTAGCAATTTTAAAAAGTACTTTCTGTATCTTCCAAAAAAGAGTACCGAAAAAGTACCTTTTCCAAAAAAATACCAAAAAGTACCTTTTCCAAAAAAAAAAACAAAAAGTACTTTTTCCATAAAAAAGTTTCTGACACGTTTAAGGAAATGTTAAAAAAAGAAAATCGCCCTAAAGAGGCGTTGCAAATCGCAGATGTTCTTCCAACTGCATTACCAAAACGGCTTAGAAGGATTGTTAAAAGCATCCCCAACCCTTCATCGGATACAGATTTTACAGAAGAAGAAGCCATTGCTCTTATGTTAGAATTATGGCTAAGCAAAAATAAATATATTATTTTGAGAAAGGCTTTGATTGATAAAGGACACAAAATTGTGCCCTCATATAACGCAATAAAGGATAAGAAGGATAGTATCTTACCAAAACCAAACATGAAGCTTGCATTGAATTGTCTACTCTGCTCGAAAACACAGCATCTAGGATTGTTTCTGACTTTTCTAGAGATCAGCTGGAAAGAGTCAATAAATGCGACGTTGTACTAATGTGCAAGTGGGGATGTGATGGCTTATCAGCCCTTCTGAATACAAACATGCTTCCGAAGGCCAGAACAATTCAGAATATAAGAGCGTATTCATGTCATCGTTAGTTCCATTAAGAATTCGTTCATATTCTACTACTGAGCCTTCAACAAGTAATGCTTTCGATGATGTATGGATCAATTCAGCACCTGGATCCAAAGCCTTTTGCAGACCCATTGGTTTCGAGTATATAAAAGAGTCAAACTCTACTACTAATAACTTGGTGAATTATATAGAAGGAGAAAAATTTACTTTGGAGCCAATTTGTATTGAGATTGGTGATTACAAGTTTAATATATCTTTTGATTTGAGCCTGACAATGAAAATTAGCTTTTATAAAAAAATTTCCATTTTTCCAAACAAAAAGTACCAAAAATATTAAATTTTTCCAAAAATGTAGCAATTTTAAAAAGTACTTTCTGTATCTTCCAAAAAAGAGTACCGAAAAAGTACCTTTTCCAAAAAAATACCGAAAAAGTACCTTTTCCAAAAAAAAAACTAATTTTTAATTTTCAAAATAAGTACCAATTTCAAAAAGTACTTTTTCCATAAAAAATACTAAAAAAGGTAAATTTTGGGTAGTTTTTTTTTTGAAAAGAACTTTTTCGTTACTTTTTTTTTGGAAAATTTACTTTTTTGGAAAAGGTATTTTTTTTTGGAAAAGATACTTATTTTTTTGGAAAAAGGTACTTATTTAGGGAACAAGTACTATTTTGAAATTGGTACGTTTTTAGATAAAGCAAATTTGTTTGGTACTTTTTTACAACAGTTTTTGGTACTTTTTGCTGAAAAGGGTACATTTTTTGTACTTTTTTTGGAAGCGGGGCTTTTTTCGGCAATTATTTTATTTGAAAATTTCTGTACTTATTTTGGTAAGGGACATTTTTAAAATAGATACATTTTTAGAAAATTTAATTTTTTTGGCACTTTTATTTTGGATAAGGTACTTTTTTCGGTAATTATTTTTTTTTGAAAATTTCGGTACTTTTTTTTTGGAAAAGGGACATTTTTGAAATTATTACTTTTTTAGAAAATTTAATTTTTTTGGTACTTGTTTGACGATAGCTTTGGTACTTTTTTTTGGTAAAAAGAAAAATTTTTTGGTACTTTTTTTTGAAAATTAACATTTTTGGTACTTTTTTCTCTTGGAAAATGTACTTTTTTCTGAAAAAGGTACATTTTTGTAATTATTTTCTTTGAAAATTTCGGTACTTTTTTTTGGAAAGGGACATTTTTGAAATTGGTACTTTTTTAGAAAATTTAATTTTTTTGGTACTTTTTTGCCCATAGTTTTGGTACTTTTATTTTGGTAAAAATAAAAAATTTTTTTTACTTGTTTTTTTGATAATGAACGTTTTCGGTACTTTTTCTCTTGGAAAATGTACTTTTTCCAATGTTTTTTGTTAAGAAGGTATTTTTTTTGGGACTTCGTTTTCGGTTCTTTTTTTTTGGAACAGGTACTTTTTCGAAAAAAATGGACACTATTTTCCGAAAAAGGAGAAGTTTTTTCACTGTTTGACCTTCTCCGTTGGAGTATCCAAAAATCGCTTCTTAGTGGTGGTCTAAGTCGGAGGAGGAGCATATGTACCAAATTTCAAGTTCCTAGGTCCAGAGGTCTTGGCTAGGAAAAATGGACATTATTTTCCGAAAGAGGAGGAGTTTTTCCACTTTTTGGTCTTGTCCGTTGCACAGTGGGATAAATCACAAAATTTGTGGAAATAATTCGGCCATTTGTTAACTTGTTAACTCCGATTGCAATGAAATTTGGAACATGCATAAAAGACATAAAATGGAGTTTAAGTTTTGATTTTAAACCTTCCAGACCCTTTGGGGGCGGCAAAATGGCTGCCCAAAGTTGAGTACTTTTTTCATAAAAAATTTTGAGTGTTTTCCATTTTTTTGTTTCTCATCCGATTTTCAAAAAATTAACATATTAGTAAGCTTCTTGTAAAGATGAACAACAAACATGCTTACATGTGTGATTTACCTCCAATAGTTTCCGAGATATTCCGATTTGAAAATGTGAAATTCCAAATTTTGTCCGACTCAGGTCCAAAGTTTTCGAATATCGGGAGAAAATTGGGGCCAATTTTCGTTTTAAAATAACGGTTATTTAGCCAATAAAATTCTTGATTGAATAAAAAAATTAGTTCAATATCATGTTTCAGTCAAAAATTACATTAGTTTAAAGTAGAAATTAAAAAAAAAGTAAATTTTGGCGATATTTTCCCCAAAAAGCACCAAACTTCTTATCGCTCCAGACAAATATTTTTTTTCTGAACATATAAAGTATGTATACTTTTCTGGAAGGTCTTTTTATTTAAAAGCGAGTTGTGGCAAAAAAAATTTGATTTGTAAATACTTTTCCCACCTTCCGCTTACAAAGTTGCCATATTTTTGAGGTAAATATCAACTTTAACTCACTGTTAAAATTTGTGCACGCCTCCAATTGGGTAGCGGAAACCGGTTTTAGATACTCCAACATATACCTAATGTAGTGTGTAAGTCATTTCCAATCCCCGCTTTAAATGACGACATGGCAGCAAAAAACGAAAAAAATTAGAAATTTTTTTTATCTGTAGGAATTGTGGGATTGTTTTCAGAAAATCATAATTTCTGAAATTTGTTTCGATTTGTTGACCTTAAAGTTTAGTTAAATCCAAAAAATCATTGGATTATGTCTATTAATAAATATTTTATTGAATAGTGAAAATTTTCATTTAAGCAAAAACTGAAATTTTTACCTTCATATTTGGATTACCCAAGTTTTTGTTTTACCAAGATGGCTAAATTCAACCTTTTTTAAAAAAATTGCAATCTACAGGTAATTTTCTTTTCAACATGTTATGTTATGTTCATAACTTCTAAACAGAAAATCTTCAAATGTTAGCCCTTATTCATATATTTCTTCTAATGTGTCGTCGTATTCACATCTTACATAATTGGGTCAGGTAAAAAGGGTTTTATGATGTTCTTCATTAATGATATTAAAGGTTTTGTGGGCCCACCCAAAGATACGTGTTTTATGATTGCTATTTTAAATATACCCTCTCTTTTTATATTTTATGGGCCTTAGTATTTGAAGACCCAGTTAGCTAATATTTGTACCTAATATTTGTATATAAATATGAATAGGTTTAGTTTTAAGTTCATAAAAAACTCGTCAATCATGGTAATAACAGTAAATCATGAAGCATTGTGCTTAACTTTGTGTGACAACTCAAAACTACAGAGATTTGAAAAGGTTAACGTTGTAGTTGCATCAATTGAATCTTCACATCACACTAAATTGGACACTGCAGAAATATCTAAAATTGACAATTTTATTAAATTATTTGATAAAAAAATGCAGTCCGTTTCCGGCTCTATTCTGAAATTTAAAACAAAATATTATAAGTGGATGATACCCTGGGGATAAATTTTTCTGCTGTTGGTGTACCCTGTAAGCCTTATAATGATTTGTGTGCAAAATCTAAAGAAGAAAGAACATCGATTACTCTTTCTACGCATTCAAATACAGAAGTTTCTGACACGTTTAAGGAAATGTTAAAAAAAGAAAATCGCCCTAAAGAGGCGTTGCAAATCGCAGATGTTCTTCCAACTGCATTACCAAAACGGCTTAGAAGGATTGTTAAAAGCATCCCCAACCCTTCATCGGATACAGATTTTACAGAAGAAGAAGCCATTGCTCTTATGTTAGAATTAGGGCTAAGCAAAAATAAATATATTATTTTGAGAAAGGCTTTGATTGATAAAGGACACAAAATTGTGCCCTCATATAACGCAATAAAGGATAAGAAGGATAGTATCTTACCAAAACCAAACATGAAGCTTGCATTGAATTGTCTACTCTGCTCGAAAACACAGCATCTAGGATTGTTTCTGACTTTTCTAGAGATCAGCTGGAAAGAGTCAATAAATGCGACGTTGTACTAATGTGCAAGTGGGGATGTGATGGCTTATCAGCCCTTCTGAATACAAACATGCTTCCGAAGGCCAGAACAATTCAGAATATAAGAGCGTATTCATGTCATCGTTAGTTCCATTAAGAATTCGTTCATATTCTACTACTGAGCCTTCAACAAGTAATGCTTTCGATGATGTATGGATCAATTCAGCACCTGGATCCAAAGCTTTTTGCAGACCCATTGGTTTCGAGTATATAAAAGAGTCAAACTCTACTACTAATAATTTGGTGAATTATATAGAAGGAGAAAAATTTACTTTGGAGCCAATTTGTATTGAGATTGGTGATTACAAGTTTAATATATCTTTTGATTTGAGCCTTACAATGAAAATTAGCTTTTATAAAAAAATTTCCATTTTTCCAAACAAAAAGTACCAAAAATATTAAATTTTTCCAAAAATGTAGCAATTTTAAAAAGTACTTTCTGTATCTTCCAAAAAAGAGTACCGAAAAAGTACCTTTTCCAAAAAAATACCGAAAAAGTACCTTTTCCAAAAAAAAAACTAATTTTTAATTTTCAAAATAAGTACCAATTTCAAAAAGTACTTTTTCCATAAAAAATACTAAAAAAGGTAAATTTTGGGTAGTTTTTTTTTTTGAAAAGAACTTTTTCGTTACTTTTTTTTTGGAAAATTTACTTTTTTGGAAAAGATATTTTTTTTTGGAAAAGATACTTATTTTTTTGGAAAAAGGTACTTATTTAGGGAACAAGTACTATTTTGAAATTGGTACGTTTTTAGATAAAGCAAATTTGTTTGGTACTTTTTTACAACAGTTTTTGGTACTTTTTGCTGAAAAGGGTACATTTTTTGTACTTTTTTTGGAAGCGGGACTTTTTTCGGCAATTATTTTATTTGAAAATTTCTGTACTTATTTTGGTAAGGGACATTTTTAAAATAGATACATTTTTAGAAAATTTAATTTTTTTGGCACTTTTATTTTGGATAAGGTACTTTTTTCGGTAATTATTTTTTTTTGAAAATTTCGGTACTTTTTTTTTGGAAAAGGGACATTTTTGAAATTATTACTTTTTTAGAAAATTTAATTTTTTTGGTACTTGTTTGACGATAGCTTTGGTACTTTTTTTTTGGTAAAAAGAAAAATTTTTTGGTACTTTTTTTTGAAAATTAACATTTTTGGTACTTTTTCTCTTGGAAAATGTACTTTTTTCTGAAAAAGGTACATTTTTGTAATTATTTTGTTTGAAAATTTCGGTACTTTTTTTTGGAAAGGGACATTTTTGAAATTGGTACTTTTTTAGAAAATTTAATTTTTTTGGTACTTTTTTGCCAATAGTTTTGGTACTTTTTTTTTGGTAAAAATAAAAAATTTTTTTTACTTGTTTTTTTGATAATGAACGTTTTCGGTACTTTTTCTCTTGGAAAATGTACTTTTTCCAATGTTTTTTGTTAAGAAGGTATTTTTTTTGGGACTTCGTTTTCGGTTCTTTTTTTTTGGAACAGGTACTTTTTCGAAAAAAATGGACACTATTTTCCGAAAAAGGAGAAGTTTTTTCACTGTTTGACCTTCTCCGTTGGAGTATCCAAAAATCGCTTCTTAGTGGTGGTCTAAGTCGGAGGAGGAGCATATGTACCAAATTTCAAGTTCCTAGGTCCAGAGGTCTTGGCTAGGAAAAATGGACATTATTTTCCGAAAGAGGAGGAGTTTTTCCACTTTTTGGTCTTGTCCGTTGCACAGTGGGATAAATCACAAAATTTGTGGAAATAATTCGGCCATTTGTTAACTTGTTAACTCCGATTGCAATGAAATTTGGAACATGCATAAAAGACATAAAATGGAGTTTAAGTTTTGATTTTAAACCTTCCAGACCCTTTGGGGGCGGCAAAATGGCTGCCCAAAGTTGAGTACTTTTTTCATAAAAAATTTTGAGTGTTTTCCATTTTTTTGTTTCTCATCCGATTTCAAAAAATTAACATATTAGTAAGCTTCTTGTAAAGATGAACAAAAAACATGCTTACATGTGTGATTTACCTCCAATAGTTTCCGAGATATTCCGATTTGAAAATGTGAAATTCCAAATTTTGTCCGACTCAGGTCCAAAGTTTTCGAATATCGGGAGAAAATTGGGACCAATTTTCGTTTTAAAATAACGGTTATTTAGCCAATAAAATTCTTGATTGAATAAAAAAATTAGTTCAATATCATGTTTCAGTCAAAAATTACATTAGTTTAAAGTAGAAATTAAAAAAAAAGTAAATTTTGGCGACATTTTCCCCAAAAAGCACCAAACTTCTTATCGCTCCAGACAAATATTTTTTTTCTGAACATATAAAGTATGTATACTTTTCTGGAAGGTCTTTTTATTTAAAAGCGAGTTGTGGCAAAAAAAAATTTGATTTGTAAATACTTTTCCCACCTTCCGCTTCCAAAGTTGCCATATTTTTGAGGTAAATATCAACTTTAACTCACTGTTAAAATTTGTGCACGCCTCCAATTGGGTAGCGGAAACCGGTTTTAGATACTCCAACATATACCTAATGTAGTGTGTAAGTCATTTCCAATCCCCGCTTTAAATGACGACATGGCAGCAAAAAACGAAAAAAATTAGAAATTTTTTTTTATCTGTAGGAATTGTGGGATTGTTTTCAGAAAATCATAATTTCTGAAATTTGTTTCGATTTGTTGACCTTAAAGTTTAGTTAAATCCAAAAAATCATTGGATTATGTCTATTAATAAATATTTTATTGAATAGTGAAAATTTTCATTTAAGCAAAAACTGAAATTTTTACCTTCATATTTGGATTACCCAAGTTTTTGTTTTACCAAGATGGCTAAATTCAACCTTTTTTAAAAAAATCGCAATCTACAGGTAATTTTCTTTTCAACATGTTATGTTATGTTCATAACTTCTAAACAGAAAATCTTCAAATGTTAGCCCTTATTCATATATTTCTTCTAATGTGTCGTCGTATTCACATCTTACATAATTGGGTCAGGTAAAAAGGGTTTTATGATGTTCTTCATTAATGATATTAAAGGTTTTGTGGGCCCACCCAAAGATACGTGTTTTATGATTGCTATTTTAAATATACCCTCTCTTTTATATTTTATGGGCCTTAGTATTTGAAGACCCAGTTAGCTAATATTTGTACCTAATATTGTATATAAATATGAATAGGTTTAGTTTTAAGTTCATAAAAAACTCGTCAATCATGGTAAATAACATTAACAATAACAGTAAATCATGAAGCATTGTGCTTAACTTTGTGTGACAACTCAAAACTACAGAGATTTGAAAAGGTTAACGTTGTAGTTGCATCAATTGAATCTTCACATCACACTAAATTGGACACTGCAGAAATATCTAAAATTGACAATTTTATTAAATTATTTGATAAAAAAATGCAGTCCGTTTCCGGCTCTATTCTGAAATTTAAAACAAAATATTATAAGTGGATGATACCCTGGAGATAAATTTTTCTGCTGTTGGTGTACCCTGTAAGCCTTATAATGATTTGTGTGCAAAATCTAAAGAAGAAAGAACATCGATTACTCTTTCTACGCATTCAAATACAGAAGTTTCTGACACGTTTAAGGAAATGTTAAAAAAAAGAAAATCGCCCTAAAGAGGCGTTGCAAATCGCAGATGTTCTTCCAACTGCATTACCAAAACGGCTTAGAAGGATTGTTAAAAGCATCCCCAACCCTTCATCGGATACAGATTTTACAGAAGAAGAAGCCATTGCTCTTATGTTAGAATTAGGGCTAAGCAAAAATAAATATATTATTTTGAGAAAGGCTTTGATTGATAAAGGACACAAAATTGTGCCCTCATATAACGCAATAAAGGATAAGAAGGATAGTATCTTACCAAAACCAAACATGAAGCTTGCATTGAATTGTCTACTCTGCTCGAAAACACAGCATCTAGGATTGTTTCTGACTTTTCTAGAGATCAGCTGGAAAGAGTCAATAAATGCGACGTTGTACTAATGTGCAAGTGGGGATGTGATGGCTTATCAGCCCTTCTGAATACAAACATGCTTCCGAAGGCCAGAACAATTCAGAATATAAGAGCGTATTCATGTCATCGTTAGTTCCATTAAGAATTCGTTCATATTCTACTACTGAGCCTTCAACAAGTAATGCTTTCGATGATGTATGGATCAATTCAGCACCTGGATCCAAAGCTTTTTGCAGACCCATTGGTTTCGAGTATATAAAAGAGTCAAACTCTACTACTAATAATTTGGTGAATTATATAGAAGGAGAAAAATTTACTTTGGAGCCAATTTGTATTGAGATTGGTGATTACAAGTTTAATATATCTTTTGATTTGAGCCTTACAATGAAAATTAGCTTTTATAAAAAAATTTCCATTTTTCCAAACAAAAAGTACCAAAAATATTAAATTTTTCCAAAAATGTAGCAATTTTAAAAAGTACTTTCTGTATCTTCCAAAAAAGAGTACCGAAAAAGTACCTTTTCCAAAAAAATACCGAAAAAGTACCTTTTCCAAAAAAAAAACTAATTTTTAATTTTCAAAATAAGTACCAATTTCAAAAAGTACTTTTTCCATAAAAAATACTAAAAAAGGTAAATTTTGGGTAGTTTTTTTTTTTGAAAAGAACTTTTTCGTTACTTTTTTTTTGGAAAATTTACTTTTTTGGAAAAGATATTTTTTTTTGGAAAAGATACTTATTTTTTTGGAAAAAGGTACTTATTTAGGGAACAAGTACTATTTTGAAATTGGTACGTTTTTAGATAAAGCAAATTTGTTTGGTACTTTTTTACAACAGTTTTTGGTACTTTTTGCTGAAAAGGGTACATTTTTTGTACTTTTTTTGGAAGCGGGACTTTTTTCGGCAATTATTTTATTTGAAAATTTCTGTACTTATTTTGGTAAGGGACATTTTTAAAATAGATACATTTTTAGAAAATTTAATTTTTTTGGCACTTTTATTTTGGATAAGGTACTTTTTTCGGTAATTATTTTTTTTTTGAAAATTTCGGTACTTTTTTTTTGGAAAAGGGACATTTTTGAAATTATTACTTTTTTAGAAAATTTAATTTTTTTGGTACTTGTTTGACGATAGCTTTGGTACTTTTTTTTGGTAAAAAGAAAAATTTTTTGGTACTTTTTTTTTGAAAATTAACATTTTTGGTACTTTTTCTCTTGGAAAATGTACTTTTTTCTGAAAAAGGTACATTTTTGTAATTATTTTGTTTGAAAATTTCGGTACTTTTTTTGGAAAGGGACATTTTTGAAATTGGTACTTTTTTAGAAAATTTAATTTTTTTGGTACTTTTTTGCCAATAGTTTTGGTACTTTTTTTTGGTAAAAATAAAAAATTTTTTTACTTGTTTTTTTGATAATGAACGTTTTCGGTACTTTTTCTCTTGGAAAATGTACTTTTTCCAATGTTTTTTGTTAAGAAGGTATTTTTTTTGGGACTTCGTTTTCGGTTCTTTTTTTTTGGAACAGGTACTTTTTCGAAAAAAAATGGACACTATTTTCCGAAAAAGGAGAAGTTTTTTCACTGTTTGACCTTCTCCGTTGGAGTATCCAAAAATCGCTTCTTAGTGGTGGTCTAAGTCGGAGGAGGAGCATATGTACCAAATTTCAAGTTCCTAGGTCCAGAGGTCTTGGCTAGGAAAAATGGACATTATTTTCCGAAAGAGGAGGAGTTTTTCCACTTTTTGGTCTTGTCCGTTGCACAGTAGGATAAATCACAAAATTTGTGGAAATAATTCGGCCATTTGTTAACTTGTTAACTCCGATTGCAATGAAATTTGGAACATGCATAAAAGACATAAAATGGAGTTTAAGTTTTGATTTTAAACCTTCCAGACCCTTTGGGGGCGGCAAAATGGCTGCCCAAAGTTGAGTACTTTTTTCATAAAAAATTTTGAGTGTTTTCCATTTTTTTGTTTCTCATCCGATTTTCAAAAAATTAACATATTAGTAAGCTTCTTGTAAAGATGAACAAAAAACATGCTTACATGTGTGATTTACCTCCAATAGTTTCCGAGATATTCCGATTTGAAAATGTGAAATTCCAAATTTTGTCCGACTCAGGTCCAAAGTTTTCGAATATCGGGAGAAAATTGGGACCAATTTTCGTTTTAAAATAACGGTTATTTAGCCAATAAAATTCTTGATTGAATAAAAAAATTAGTTCAATATCATGTTTCAGTCAAAAATTACATTAGTTTAAAGTAGAAATTAAAAAAAAAAGTAAATTTTGGCGATATTTACCCCAAAAAGCACCAAACTTCTTATCGCTCCAGACAAATATTTTTTTTCTGAACATATAAAGTATGTATACTTTTCTGGAAGGTCTTTTTATTTAAAAGCGAGTTGTGGCAAAAAAAAATTTGATTTGTAAATACTTTTCCCACCTTCCGCTTCCAAAGTTGCCATATTTTTGAGGTAAATATCAACTTTAACTCACTGTTAAAATTTGTGCACGCCTCCAATTGGGTAGCGGAAACCGGTTTTAGGTACTCCAACATATACCTAATGTAGTGTGTAAGTCATTTCCAATCCCCGCTTTAAATGACGACATGGCAGCAAAAAACGAAAAAAATTAGAAATTTTTTTTATCTGTAGGAATTGTGGGATTGTTTTCAGAAAATCATAATTTCTGAAATTTGTTTCGATTTGTTGACCTTAAAGTTTAGTTAAATCCAAAAAATCATTGGATTATGTCTATTAATAAATATTTTATTGAATAGTGAAAATTTTCATTTAAGCAAAAACTGAAATTTTTACCTTCATATTTGGATTACCCAAGTTTTTGTTTTACCAAGATGGCTAAATTCAACCTTTTTTAAAAAAATCGCAATCTACAGGTAATTTTCTTTTCAACATGTTATGTTATGTTCATAACTTCTAAACAGAAAATCTTCAAATGTTAGCCCTTATTCATATATTTCTTCTAATGTGTCGTCGTATTCACATCTTACATAATTGGGTCAGGTAAAAAGGGTTTTATGATGTTCTTCATTAATGATATTAAAGGTTTTGTGGGCCCACCCAAAGATACGTGTTTTATGATTGCTATTTTAAATATACCCTCTCTTTTTATATTTTATGGGCCTTAGTATTTGAAGACCCAGTTAGCTAATATTTGTACCTAATATTTGTATATAAATATGAATAGGTTTAGTTTTAAGTTCATAAAAAACTCGTCAATCATGGTAATAACAGTAAATCATGAAGCATTGTGCTTAACTTTGTGTGACAACTCAAAACTACAGAGATTTGAAAAGGTTAATTTTCAAAAAAAGTACTAACACTATTGGCAAAAAAAGTACCAAAAATATTAAATTTTATAAAAAAGTACCAATATCAAAAATGTCCCTTTCCAAAACGAAGTACCGAAATTTTCAAAAAAAGTACCAACAAATTTTCCTTTTTACCAAAAAAAGTACCAAAACTATTGGCAAAAAAGTACCAAAAAATTAAATTTATTTATAAAAAAGTCCCATTTTCAAAAATGTCCCTTTCCAAAAAAAAAGTACCGAAATTTTCAAATAAAATAATTGCCAAAAAAGTACCAAAAAATGTACCCTTTTCAGAAAAAAGTATCAAAAAAATTTTCTTTGTCTAAAAACGTAGCAATTTCAAAAATTTAACTTTTTACCAAAAAAAAATATACAAAAAAAAATTTTATTTTTCTACAAAAGCACCAATTTCCAAAAAAAAGTACCAAAACAGTTTTTTTTCCAAAAAAGGAGGTACCGAAAATATTTCTTTTTCAACAAAATTAAATTAAAAAAAGTACCAATTTCAAATATGTACTCTTTCCAAAAAAAATTAGCTTTTATAAAAAAATTTCCATTTTTCCAAACAAAAAGTACCAAAAATATTAAATTTTTCCAAAAATGTAGCAATTTTAAAAAGTACTTTCTGTATCTTCCAAAAAAGAGTACCGAAAAAGTACCTTTTCCAAAAAAATACCAAAAAGTACCTTTTCCAAAAAAAAAAAACAAAAGTACTTTTTCCATAAAAAATACTAAAAAAGGTAAATTTTGGGTAGTTTTTTTTTTGAAAAGAACTTTTTCGTTACTTTTTTTTTGGAAAATTTACTTTTTTGGAAAAGGTATTTTTTTTTGGAAAAGATACTTATTTTTTTGGAAAAAGGTACTTATTTAGGGAACAAGTACTATTTTGAAATTGGTACGTTTTTAGATAAAGCAAATTTGTTTGGTACTTTTTTACAACAGTTTTTGGTACTTTTTGCTGAAAAGGGTACATTTTTTGTACTTTTTTTGGAAGCGGGACTTTTTTCGGCAATTATTTTATTTGAAAATTTCTGTACTTATTTTGGTAAGGGACATTTTTGAAATAGATACATTTTTAGAAAATTTAATTTTTTTGGCACTTTTATTTTGGATAAGGTACTTTTTTCGGTAATTATTTTTTTTTGAAAATTTCGGTACTTTTTTTTTGGAAAAGGGACATTTTTGAAATTATTACTTTTTTAGAAAATTTAATTTTTTTGGTACTTTTTTGACGATAGCTTTGGTACTTTTTTTTGGTAAAAAGAAAAATTTTTTGGTACTTTTTTTTTGAAAATTAACATTTTTGGTACTTTTTTTCTTGGAAAATGTACTTTTTTCTAAAAAAGGTACATTTTTGTAATTATTTTCTTTGAAAATTTCGGTACTTTTTTTTGGAAAGGGACATTTTTGAAATTGGTACTTTTTTAGAAAATTTAATTTTTTTGGTACTTTTTTGCCAATAGTGTTGGTACTTTTTTTTGGTAAAAATAAAAAATTTTTGGTACTTGTTTTTTTGATAATGAACGTTTTCGGTACTTTTTCTCTTGGAAAATGTACTTTTTCCAATGTTTTTTGTTAAGAAGGTATTTTTTTTTGGGACTTCGTTTTCGGTACTTTTTTTTGGAACAGGTACTGTTTCGAAAAAAATGGACACTATTTTCCGAAAAAGGAGAAGTTTTTTCACTGTTTGACCTTCTCCGTTGGAGTATCCAAAAATCGCTTCTTAGTGGTGGTCTAAGTCGGAGGAGGAGCATATGTACCAAATTTCAAGTTCCTAGGTCCAGAGGTCTTGGCTAGGAAAAATGGACATTATTTTCCGAAAGAGGAGGAGTTTTTCCACTTTTTGGTCTTGTCCGTTGCACAGTGGGATAAATCACAAAATTTGTGGAAATAATTCGGCCATTTGTTAACTTGTTAACTCCGATTGCAATGAAATTTGGAACATGCATAAAAGACATAAAATGGAGTTTAAGTTTTGATTTAAAACCTTCCAGACCCTTTGGGGGCGGCAAAATGGCTGCCCAAAGTTGAGTACTTTTTTCATAAAAAATTTTGAGTGTTTTCCATTTTTTTGTTTCTCATCCGATTTTCAAAAAATTAACATATTAGTAAGCTTCTTGTAAAGATGAACAAAAAACATGCTTACATGTGTGATTTACCTCCAATAGTTTCCGAGATATTCCGATTTGAAAATGTGAAATTCCAAATTTTGTCCGACTCAGGTCCAAAGTTTTCGAATATCGGGAGAAAATTGGGACCAATTTTCGTTTTAAAATAACGGTTATTTAGCCAATAAAATTCTTGATTGAATAAAAAAATTAGTTCAATATCATGTTTCAGTCAAAAATTACATTAGTTTAAAGTAGAAATTAAAAAAAAAAGTAAATTTTGGCGATATTTTCCCCAAAAAGCACCAAACTTCTTATCGCTCCAGACAAATATTTTTTTTCTGAACATATAAAGTATGTATACTTTTCTGGAAGGTCTTTTTATTTAAAAGCGAGTTGTGGCAAAAAAAAATTTGATTTGTAAATACTTTTCCCACCTTCCGCTTCCAAAGTTGCCATATTTTTGAGGTAAATATCAACTTTAACTCACTGTTAAAATTTGTGCACGCCTCCAATTGGGTAGCGGAAACCGGTTTTAGATACTCCAACATATACCTAAGGTAGTGTGTAAGTCATTTCCAATCCCCGCTTTAAATGACGACATGGCAGCAAAAAACGAAAAAAATTAGAAATTTTTTTTATCTGTAGGAATTGTGGGATTGTTTTCAGAAAATCATAATTTCTGAAATTTGTTTCGATTTGTTGACCTTAAAGTTTAGTTAAATCCAAAAAATCATTGGATTATGTCTATTAATAAATATTTTATTGAATAGTGAAAATTTTCATTTAAGCAAAAACTGAAATTTTTACCTTCATATTTGGATTACCCAAGTTTTTGTTTTACCAAGATGGCTAAATTCAACCTTTTTTAAAAAAATCGCAATCTACAGGTAATTTTCTTTTCAACATGTTATGTTATGTTCATAACTTCTAAACAGAAAATCTTCAAATGTTAGCCCTTATTCATATATTTCTTCTAATGTGTCGTCGTATTCACATCTTACATAATTGGGTCAGGTAAAAAGGGTTTTATGATGTTCTTCATTAATGATATTAAAGGTTTTGTGGGCCCACCCAAAGATACGTGTTTTATGATTGCTATTTTAAATATACCCTCTCTTTTTATATTTTATGGGCCTTAGTATTTGAAGACCCAGTTAGCTAATATTTGTACCTAATATTTGTATATAAATATGAATAGGTTTAGTTTTAAGTTCATAAAAAACTCGTCAATCATGGTAATAACAGTAAATCATGAAGCATTGTGCTTAACTTTGTGTGACAACTCAAAACTACAGAGATTTGAAAAGGTTAACGTTGTAGTTGCATCAATTGAATCTTCACATCACACTAAATTGGACACTGCAGAAATATCTAAAATTGACAATTTTATTAAATTATTTGATAAAAAAATGCAGTCCGTTTCCGGCTCTATTCTGAAATTTAAAACAAAATATTATAAGTGGATGATACCCTGGAGATAAATTTTTCTGCTGTTGGTGTACCCTGTAAGCCTTATAATGATTTGTGTGCAAAATCTAAAGAAGAAAGAACATCGATTACTCTTTCTACGCATTCAAATACAGAAGTTTCTGACACGTTTAAGGAAATGTTAAAAAAAGAAAATCGCCCTAAAGAGGCGTTGCAAATCGCAGATGTTCTTCCAACTGCATTACCAAAACGGCTTAGAAGGATTGTTAAAAGCATCCCCAACCCTTCATCGGATACAGATTTTACAGAAGAAGAAGCCATTGCTCTTATGTTAGAATTATGGCTAAGCAAAAATAAATATATTATTTTGAGAAAGGCTTTGATTGATAAAGGACACAAAATTGTGCCCTCATATAACGCAATAAAGGATAAGAAGGATAGTATCTTACCAAAACCAAACATGAAGCTTGCATTGAATTGTCTACTCTGCTCGAAAACACAGCATCTAGGATTGTTTCTGACTTTTCTAGAGATCAGCTGGAAAGAGTCAATAAATGCGACGTTGTACTAATGTGCAAGTGGGGATGTGATGGCTTATCAGCCCTTCTGAATACAAACATGCTTCCGAAGGCCAGAACAATTCAGAATATAAGAGCGTATTCATGTCATCGTTAGTTCCATTAAGAATTCGTTCATATTCTACTACTGAGCCTTCAACAAGTAATGCTTTCGATGATGTATGGATCAATTCAGCACCTGGATCCAAAGCTTTTTGCAGACCCATTGGTTTCGAGTATATAAAAGAGTCAAACTCTACTACTAATAATTTGGTGAATTATATAGAAGGAGAAAAATTTACTTTGGAGCCAATTTGTATTGAGATTGGTGATTACAAGTTTAATATATCTTTTGATTTGAGCCTTACAATGAAAATTAGCTTTTATAAAAAAATTTCCATTTTTCCAAACAAAAAGTACCAAAAATATTAAATTTTTCCAAAAATGTAGCAATTTTAAAAAGTACTTTCTGTATCTTCCAAAAAAGAGTACCGAAAAAGTACCTTTTCCAAAAAAATACCGAAAAAGTACCTTTTCCAAAAAAAAAACTAATTTTTAATTTTCAAAATAAGTACCAATTTCAAAAAGTACTTTTTCCATAAAAAATACTAAAAAAGGTAAATTTTGGGTAGTTTTTTTTTTGAAAAGAACTTTTTCGTTACTTTTTTTTTGGAAAATTTACTTTTTTGGAAAAGGTATTTTTTTTTGGAAAAGATACTTATTTTTTTGGAAAAAGGTACTTATTTAGGGAACAAGTACTATTTTGAAATTGGTACGTTTTTAGATAAAGCAAATTTGTTTGGTACTTTTTTACAACAGTTTTTGGTACTTTTTGCTGAAAAGGGTACATTTTTTGTACTTTTTTTGGAAGCGGGACTTTTTTCGGCAATTATTTTATTTGAAAATTTATGTACTTATTTTGGTAAGGGACATTTTTAAAATAGATACATTTTTAGAAAATTTAATTTTTTTGGCACTTTTATTTTGGATAAGGTACTTTTTTCGGTAATTATTTTTTTTTGAAAATTTCGGTACTTTTTTTTTGGAAAAGGGACATTTTTGAAATTATTACTTTTTTAGAAAATTTAATTTTTTTGGTACTTGTTTGACGATAGCTTTGGTACTTTTTTTTGGTAAAAAGAAAAATTTTTTGGTACTTTTTTTTGAAAATTAACATTTTTGGTACTTTTTCTCTTGGAAAATGTACTTTTTTCTGAAAAAGGTACATTTTTGTAATTATTTTCTTTGAAAATTTCGGTACTTTTTTTTGGAAAGGGACATTTTTGAAATTGGTACTTTTTTAGAAAATTTAATTTTTTTGGTACTTTTTTGCCAATAGTTTTGGTACTTTTTTTTTTGGTAAAAATAAAAAATTTTTTTTACTTGTTTTTTTGATAATGAACGTTTTCGGTACTTTTTCTCTTGGAAAATGTACTTTTTCCAATGTTTTTTGTTAAGAAGGTATTTTTTTTGGGACTTCGTTTTCGGTTCTTTTTTTTTGGAACAGGTACTTTTTCGAAAAAAATGGACACTATTTTCCGAAAAAGGAGAAGTTTTTTCACTGTTTGACCTTCTCCGTTGGAGTATCCAAAAATCGCTTCTTAGTGGTGGTCTAAGTCGGAGGAGGAGCATATGTACCAAATTTCAAGTTCCTAGGTCCAGAGGTCTTGGCTAGGAAAAATGGACATTATTTTCCGAAAGAGGAGGAGTTTTTCCACTTTTTGGTCTTGTCCGTTGCACAGTGGGATAAATCACAAAATTTGTGGAAATAATTCGGCCATTTGTTAACTTGTTAACTCCGATTGCAATGAAATTTGGAACATGCATAAAAGACATAAAATGGAGTTTAAGTTTTGATTTTAAACCTTCCAGACCCTTTGGGGGCGGCAAAATGGCTGCCCAAAGTTGAGTACTTTTTTCATAAAAAATTTTGAGTGTTTTCCATTTTTTTGTTTCTCATCCGATTTTCAAAAAATTAACATATTAGTAAGCTTCTTGTAAAGATGAACAAAAAACATGCTTACATGTGTGATTTACCTCCAATAGTTTCCGAGATATTCCGATTTGAAAATGTGAAATTCCAAATTTTGTCCGACTCAGGTCCAAAGTTTTCGAATATCGGGAGAAAATTGGGACCAATTTTCGTTTTAAAATAACGGTTATTTAGCCAATAAAATTCTTGATTGAATAAAAAAATTAGTTCAATATCATGTTTCAGTCAAAAATTACATTAGTTTAAAGTAGAAATTAAAAAAAAAAGTAAATTTTGGCGATATTTTCCCCAAAAAGCACCAAACTTCTTATCGCTCCAGACAAATATTTTTTTTCTGAACATATAAAGTATGTATACTTTTCTGGAAGGTCTTTTTATTTAAAAGCGAGTTGTGGCAAAAAAAATTTGATTTGTAAATACTTTTCCCACCTTCCGCTTACAAAGTTGCCATATTTTTGAGGTAAATATCAACTTTAACTCACTGTTAAAATTTGTGCACGCCTCCAATTGGGTAGCGGAAACCGGTTTTAGATACTCCAACATATACCTAATGTAGTGTGTAAGTCATTTCCAATCCC
Source organism: Delia radicum (assembly GCA_021234595.1). NCBI lineage: Eukaryota > Metazoa > Arthropoda > Insecta > Diptera > Anthomyiidae > Delia > Delia radicum. The sequence goes on from CM037853.1 coordinate 187,058,704, forward strand.
CGCTTTAAATGACGACATGGCAGCAAAAAACGAAAAAAATTAGAAATTTTTTTTATCTGTAGGAATTGTGGGATTGTTTTCAGAAAATCATAATTTCTGAAATTTGTTTCGATTTGTTGACCTTAAAGTTTAGTTAAATCCAAAAAATCATTGGATTATGTCTATTAATAAATATTTTATTGAATAGTGAAAATTTTCATTTAAGCAAAAACTGAAATTTTTACCTTCATATTTGGATTACCCAAGTTTTTGTTTTACCAAGATGGCTAAATTCAACCTTTTTTAAAAAAATCGCAATCTACAGGTAATTTTCTTTTCAACATGTTATGTTATGTTCATAACTTCTAAACAGAAAATCTTCAAATGTTAGCCCTTATTCATATATTTCTTCTAATGTGTCGTCGTATTCACATCTTACATAATTGGGTCAGGTAAAAAGGGTTTTATGATGTTCTTCATTAATGATATTAAAGGTTTTGTGGGCCCACCCAAAGATACGTGTTTTATGATTGCTATTTTAAATATACCCTCTCTTTTTATATTTTATGGGCCTTAGTATTTGAAGACCCAGTTAGCTAATATTTGTACCTAATATTTGTATATAAATATGAATAGGTTTAGTTTTAAGTTCATAAAAAACTCGTCAATCATGGTAATAACAGTAAATCATGAAGCATTGTGCTTAACTTTGTGTGACAACTCAAAACTACAGAGATTTGAAAAGGTTAACGTTGTAGTTGCATCAATTGAATCTTCACATCACACTAAATTGGACACTGCAGAAATATCTAAAATTGACAATTTTATTAAATTATTTGATAAAAAAATGCAGTCCGTTTCCGGCTCTATTCTGAAATTTAAAACAAAATATTATAAGTGGATGAATGATACCCTGGAGATAAATTTTTCTGCTGTTGGTGTACCCTGTAAGCCTTATAATGATTTGTGTGCAAAATCTAAAGAAGAAAGAACATCGATTACTCTTTCTACGCATTCAAATACAGAAGTTTCCGACACGTTTAAGGAAATGTTAAAAAAAGAAAATCACCCTAAAGAGGCGTTGCAAATCGCAGATGTTCTTCCAACTGCATTACCAAAACGGCTTAGAAGGATTGTTAAAAGCATCCCCAACCCTTCATCGGATACAGATTTTACAGAAGAAGAAGCCATTGCTCTTATGTTAGAATTAGGGCTAAGCAAAAATAAATATATTATTTTGAGAAAGGCTTTGATTGATAAAGGACACAAAATTGTGCCCTCATATAACGCAATAAAGGATAAGAAGGATAGTATCTTATCAAAACCAAACATGAAGCTTGCATTGAATTGTCTACTCTGCTCGAAAACACAGCATCTAGGATTGTTTCTGACTTTTCTAGAGATCAGCTGGAAAGAGTCAATAAATGCGACGTTGTACTAATGTGCAAGTGGGGATGTGATGGCTTATCAGCCCTTCTGAATACAAACATGCTTCCGAAGGCCAGAACAATTCAGAATATAAGAGCGTATTCATGTCATCGTTAGTTCCATTAAGAATTCGTTCATATTCTACTACTGAGCCTTCAACAAGTAATGCTTTCGATGATGTATGGATCAATTCAGCACCTGGATCCAAAGCTTTTTGCAGACCCATTGGTTTCGAGTATATAAAAGAGTCAAACTCTACTACTAATAATTTGGTGAATTATATAGAAGGAGAAAAATTTACTTTGGAGCCAATTTGTATTGAGATTGGTGATTACAAGTTTAATATATTTTTTGATTTGAGCCTTACAATGAAAATTAGCTTTTATAAAAAAATTTCCATTTTTCCAAACAAAAAGTACCAAAAATATTAAATTTTTCCAAAAATGTAGCAATTTTAAAAAGTACTTTCTGTATCTTCCAAAAAAGAGTACCGAAAAAGTACCTTTTCCAAAAAAATACCGAAAAAGTACCTTTTCCAAAAAAAAAAACTAATTTTTAATTTTCAAAATAAGTACCAATTTCAAAAAGTACTTTTTCCATAAAAAATACTAAAAAAGGTAAATTTTGGGTAGTTTTTTTTTTTGAAAAGAACTTTTTCGTTACTTTTTTTTTGGAAAATTTACTTTTTTGGAAAAGGTATTTTTTTTTGGAAAAGATACTTATTTTTTTGGAAAAAGGTACTTATTTAGGGAACAAGTACTATTTTGAAATTGGTACGTTTTTAGATAAAGCAAATTTGTTTGGTACTTTTTTACAACAGTTTTTGGTACTTTTTGCTGAAAAGGGTACATTTTTTGTACTTTTTTTGGAAGCGGGACTTTTTTCGGCAATTATTTTATTTGAAAATTTCTGTACTTATTTTGGTAAGGGACATTTTTAAAATAGATACATTTTTAGAAAATTTAATTTTTTTTGGTACTTTTATTTTGGATAAGGTACTTTTTTCGGTAATTATTTTTTTTTGAAAATTTCGGTACTTTTTTTTTGAAAAAGGGACATTTTTGAAATTATTACTTTTTTAGAAAATTTAATTTTTTTGGTACTTGTTTGACGATAGCTTTGGTACTTTTTTTTGGTAAAAAGAAAAATTTTTTGGTACTTTTTTTTGAAAATTAACATTTTTGGTACTTTTTCTCTTGGAAAATGTACTTTTTTCTGAAAAAGGTACATTTTTGTAATTATTTTCTTTGAAAATTTCGGTACTTTTTTTTGGAAAGGGACATTTTTGAAATTGGTACTTTTTTAGAAATTTAATTTTTTTGGTACTTTTTTGCCAATAGTTTTGGTACTTTTTTTTGGTAAAAATAAAAATTTTTTTTACTTGTTTTTTTGATAATGAACGTTTTCGGTACTTTTTCTCTTGGAAAATGTACTTTTTCCAATGTTTTTTGTTAAGAAGGTATTTTTTTTGGGACTTCGTTTTCGGTTCTTTTTTTTTGGAACAGGTACTTTTTCGAAAAAAATGGACACTATTTTCCGAAAAAGGAGAAGTTTTTTCACTGTTTGACCTTTTCCGTTGGAGTATCCAAAAATCCTAGGTCCAGAGGTCTTGGCTAGGAAAAATGGACATTGTTTTCCGAAAGAGGAGTAGTTTTTCCACTTTTTGGTCTTGTCCGTTGCACAGTGGGATAAATCACAAAATTTGTGGAAATAATTCGGCCATTTGAGCCTTCAACAAGTAATGCTTTCGATGATTTATGGATCAATTCAGCACCTGGATCCAAAGCTTTTTGCAGACCCATTGGTTTCGAGTATATAAAAGAGTCAAACTCTACTACTAATAATTTGGTGAATTATATAGAAGGAGAAAAATTTACTTTGGAGCCAATTTGTATTGAGATTGGTGATTACAAGTTTAATATATCTTTTGATTTGAGCCTTACAATGATCGATGGAAAGGTTTGCAATGCCATAACAGACACGCTCTCAACTTGGGAATGCAATGAAAAGAAGTCACAGTTTTCAAATGTTTCCAAAGAAAGAACTATTAATAAAAAAGTATTGGGTTTTGGCATATCCCCCTTACATGCCCGCATTCTTACACATAGCATATGATTTAAAGTATAAAAGCATGGTTGGTTGGTTGGTTGGTTTAAGTGGCAGCTCACGCTACTCGTGAGCATCAAGTAGAGTCAAAAAGCGACTCCGTTTTGAAGAGACCACACTACCCGTAAGGAACTAGTATCCAGAGTACTAGACCCACCCCGTTCGGTTAAGATAACGTATGAGATCACTGAATCCCACACGTGATATTACCGAGAGGTTCGTCCAGTATATGGTCACCCAAGATCCGGAGTCGAATATTCTGCAGCGCCGACAATCGCAGAGAAGATGCTCCACAGTCTCCTCCTCGCCCGGTATGCCGCAGCTGCGACAATGCGAACCGCGTACAATCCCAAGTATAATGCCATGCCTACCAATCAGCCAGTGACCGGTCAGAATAGCCGTCAGCCTCGAGACATCCCTCCTGCTCCTGATCAGGAGAGAGTTTGTACGCCCTAGGTCGTAGTTGGGCCACGTAAGTCTCGCGGTCCTACAGGTATCCAAATTATGCCACCTGTCCCCCGCCCTGCGAAAATAGTGCCGGAAAATTTCCCCTTAACAGTCCCCCAGCGGTGCAGCAACTGACACCGATGTGGAGACGTTTAAGGCAGATCCTGCCCTTGCCAATTCGTCTGCCCTTTCATCACCGTAGAGGTCTCTGTGGCCGGGGACCCAAACTAGAGTAACTTGGGATAGACAGCTTAGCCTTAGCATCTTCGCCGCTTGGCTATCGGCGAAGATGCCCACTGTCCCTCGAGCCCCCTTTCAGACAGGAGTCTACAGGCTTCCCTGATAGCCAGAATTTCCGCCTGGAAAACAGTAGCATGATCAGGTAGCCTGAAAGAACACCGCAAGTTACACTCACCCGAGAAGACCCCGGAGCCTACACCACAACTCATCTTTGAGCCGTCGGTGTATACCCTGATGTCAAAACCACATGTTGGATCCCCCATATCCCACTCCCGCCTGGAGGGAAAGCTAACCCGAAAAGGTCGGCAGAAATCCAATCTAGGAGTAACATAGTCGGACTCAAATCCACACGTGGGTGAAATCCATCAAGAAGCCTAGCATGTCCATAGGTCCTGGACTTCCAGGAACCTGTTGCAGCAAGCCGCGCTGCGCTGCTAGAAGAAACCGCCATTATATACAAATCAACAGGAATAATGTGAAGCATTGCATTGAGAGCCTCCGAGGGACAAGTTCTTATCGCGCCCGTGACCCCAATGCAAGCAGAGCGCTGCACCCTATACAGACGATCCGTAACCACCCTCTTAGCGGTCGCAGTCCACCACACGATAGAGCCATATGTAAGTATTGGACGCACAATAGCCATGTACATCCACAGCACCATTTTCGGACTCAAACCCCACCTTGAATCAAACATCCTCCTACAGGAGTAGAAGGCTACCGTTGCCTTCCTGACCCTGTGCTTGGTGTTAAGTCGCCATGATAGTTTAGAGTCCAAGATGATACCCAGATATTTCGCCATGATCAGAGAGAGTGAGCTCACAGCCTTGCAGCCGCGGAGGTCTGAAGCCCGAATTGGACCGAGTGGTGTAAAGTACCAGTTCTGTTTTACTCGGATTCACTCCTAAGCCACAACTGGTGGCCCAGCTACTGAGAGTATCCAGAGCGCTGGTCATAATATCGCTAATCACGTCCAAGAACATCCCTGATACCAACATTACGACATCGTCCGCATAAGCGACAACCTTAACACCCTTATTATCCAGCGTGACGAGAACTGAGTTAATAACAAGGAGCCATAACAGGGGCGAGATCACACCACCCTGAGGTGTACCTCTCCTGACCTGCTTTGACAACTCGCTGTTTCCCAGTCTAGCACTGACAACACGGGAGTCCAACATGTTCACTATCCAGTCGCTGATGAAAGTCTCAGCGCCCAGATCCACGAGGGCTCCCTGTATTGCATCGGTCGTGACATTGTTGAAAGCCCCCTCTATGTCCAGAAAGGTGGCCAGTGTATATTGTTCAAATTCCAAGGATCTCTCCACCACTCTCACAACCTCATGGAGTGCAGTTTCCGTTGAGCGTCCCTTGATATACGCATGTTGACTACCCGACAGTTGAGGCGATCCCTCGAGTTTCAGCCTTATATGTACGTCAATGAGTCTTTCCAACGTCTTCAGTAGAAAAGATGAGAGACTGATTGGCCTAAAGTCCTTTGCAGTCTTGACCACATTGCCAATTTTAGGAATAAAAACTACTTTAACCTTTCTCCAGCTTACGGGCACGTAGTTAAGAGAGAGGCAAAGTCTGTATATCACAAGCAGCCAGGGAGTAATCTTATCGGTAAAATGGCATCCAGACCCGGCGATTTGTAAGGGGAGAAATTGCCTATGGTCCAGGCTATCCTATCAAGTGTAATTATCTCGTTTTCCATCCCATTAGAAGCGCCCATAGAGCGGCTGCGTTGGTCATTGTCCAAGGTATCTGCATCCAAGCAGCCTGGAAAATGAATATTCAGAAGGGATCCATCACCATTCTTAACATAAGTAGGGTTAGAGTGACCCTTTGCCAGCACCTTGCTAAGTCTAGCAGTGTCCCTAGTGTTGTCTATGGATTCGCTGAACTCTCTCCATGAGTTCCGCTTTGCAAACGCCAATGCTTTCTTGTACACCTTCAGCTTGTCGCGGTATGGCTTCCACTGTCTGCTGGAATAGCTAGGTGTTGAAAGCTCTTCGTGTCTCCCTCCGAAGCTCTGACAGTTCAGAACTCCACCAGGGAAAAACTCTTCCTTGCCCTAGTCTGAGGGCAGGAAGCTTTGAACGCCACATCAATGGCCTTTTCCATGACCCCTACAGAGTCCTCGAGACTTTCGATTGTCCCTTCGACCCTTGGCTCCGTACACAGCTTCGTCCTAAAAATCCTATTGAACTTAGGCCAAACAGTTCTCATAGGATGCCTGAAGCAAACGCTCTCCCTAAAGTTCGTGTTGATATCGAAAAGTATCCAATTATGATCCGAAAAGGACTTCTTATCGGATACCCTTCACTTTTCAACACGTACCTGAGAACTACCTGAGATAGCTGTGATATCTAGAACTTCCTCCCAACCCCTATAATTATCGGAACTCGGAAACATAAAAGTTGGGTTAGTACCAGAATTACATATATTGAGATTGTTATTGTTAATAAAATCAAGAAAAGACTCACCTCTCTCGTTGATTTCAGTGCTACCCCAGATTGTGTGCCTGGCATTGGCATCACAGCCCAGGATCAAAGTATCATCTGCAGCAATGGAGGACAACAGGAACCTCTCTTCTTCTGGCGGGGCGTCTCGATTGTGAGACATATAGCAGGAGGCAATAGTGATGTTGCGGCCACCTGTCAATTCAACCTTCGCAACAGTAAGGTCAGCTGAGCTAAATTGAGAGCATAGAAAAATCTTTATGTTCTTTTTAGCTATTATACAGGATCTTGGCTTACCCTTATGATTGATGTATAGTATTGAGTACGGGGCACCCTGAAACCCTTTAACTTGTGAGTCATTGACCCAGGGCTCCTGGATGATGCCTATGTCAAGGTCCTCCTCTGCTAGAAGAACCCGCAGGTTGTCTGTAGCAATCCGGGAATGCTGCAGATTAATCTGCACGACCTTTAGCTTCCCCATCTTTGTTAGCTATATTGGGGGGTTCTTCCGGCTGCATCTTATCGAGCAGCTGGTTGGCGTCATCGATTTCATCTTTCCCGTCGACGCCAATCGACCCAGATGGACGGAAAACCTTTACCTTGACCTCCCTTATACCAAAGAAGAGCTTGTTGCCCACCTTCTCGAGTGCGGACACACCCTGTCCGGAGATGACAAGCACGTAGCTGTTCATGCTGTTGTTCTGAGGGCTCCTCCGCCCGGATGAACAGACCAGTCATTCATCGGAATCTCAGGATTTTGAGCCTTGAGGCATTCTAGCAGCCTGTGATTGTCCATTGCCATTTTTGGTAACCAAATTCTGGCACGAGGTCTAGCTGGAATTCTGCAGCGGGGATTAGCTTTAACATAAGGCATCCCATGCATCGCTTATCGTAGTGACGCATTTGCTGAGGAATTCCAGGGAGAACAAGTCCATACATTTGATTATCATGTATCCCCTCGTGAATTTCATCTGGAGTCAAAACGAGGTACCGGACTACCCTTGTTGGAGATCACGTAAGCCATCACGAGTTCTGACAACTTGGATTCGATAGCACTCCATTCTGTTACTACAGGCGAAGGCAACCCACCACTGAACATATTGCCTGAGATGTTGTCTGGTGAGACGCTGGAGTACTATGAAGTGTACCCTCAGTGCCTGGGAAGTTTGACCACCGTCTCCTGACTGGAAGCCAGTAGGGCATCTTCAGACGAGTTTGCAAGGCAACCCGCTAATCGTCTTGTTGTCGTTGTTTTTGTTGTTGTTGTTTTTGGTAAAATTCATTATTGGTCCCACGAATAGGCACGTAAGGGGATGGACCGTACCATGCAGTGACGCGTACATGGACTAGGCAAAAAAGTGTTACAACAAACCCGTGCCCTGGCGTTGAGGGGAGCTGTTAACGACTAGTCATCTTTTACCACTAACTAGCCATTCAGGAAATCGGCACTGCTACCAACCACCTTGACCTTACAAGTGGGGGATAAAGGAAGAGGATACAAGTAGATAGGAAATGGGGACTTTGTAACGAAAAAGCAGCGCAGTCGGCAGAGGCAGCAGCGCAGTCGGCATGATGATTTTGGCTTGGTAAAAAAAAAAAAAAAAAAAAAAAAAAAAAATTTAAAAAAAAAATTTTCAAAAATTTAAAAAATAAATTTAAAAAAAAAAATTTTCAAAAAATTTAAAAAAAATTTTCAAAAAATTTAAAAAAATAAATTTAAAAAAAAAAATGTCAAAAAATTTAAAAAATAAATTTAAAAAAAAAATTTTCAAAAAATTTAAAAAATAAATTTAAAAAAAAATTTTCAAAAAATTTTAAAAAATAAATTTAAAAAAAATTTTCAAAAAATTTGCGCAGTGAAAAAAATAAATTTAAAAAAATAAATTTGCAAAAAAAATTGTGCAGTGAAAAAAATAAATTTAAAAAAAATCTGCGCAGTGAAAAAAATAAATTTAAAAAAAATATATTTTCAAAAAAATTTGCGCAGTGAAAAAAATAAATTTAAATGAAAAAAGTGGAATTTCTGACTCAGTGAAAAAAGATAAATTTTCATAAACATCTGCCCAGTAAAAATTCTGTGTGTGGAGAATATTTTATTACACAATTATGTTTTAACCGACGGCTTTTCACAATTTTACATCTATGGAAAAAAAAAGAAGAATTTTCTGCCCCAGTTTTTTCACTGGGATGATGGGATTATTGCATAGAAAATTCTTTGTGTTTACATTATGAAAATATTTTGAGAAGAATTGTACACAATATAATCAAAATTAGTGTAATATTTAAAATATGTGGAATGACAGTATTTGTCAAGTGTTTTAGGTGACATAGTAAATTTGGATACTATTTAAAATGTTTTACATTATGAAATATTTTGAGAAGAATTTGTACACAATATAATCAAATTAGTGTCGCGTTGATATACATGTAAAATTAATTATAGATCGTTTTCTCAGCCTACAGACATACACCCAAACGTTTTATGATACCGTCATAAACGCATCGCAAGTATACAAAACGATTGTAACAAGAAACCCTTTTATTGTGTTTACATTATAGAAAATATTTTTGAGAAGAATTTGTACACAAATATATCAAATTAGTGTAATATTTAAAATATGTGGATGATAGTATTATGTCAAGTTTTTAGGCGACATGATAAAAATTTTGTCTAATATTTAAATTGTGTTTAGCATTATGAGAATATTGTTGGGTGAACAGATCAAATCATGTATCAAACACATCTTGTACTTCGCATTGATATACATGTAAAAATTTTTATAGTGATTCATCTACAGACATAATGTGTCAAGGTGTTTTAGGTGACATACGGTAAAATTTGGGATCTATTTAAAATAATATACAGACAGTGTATTTTGTATATTTTGTATATTTTCATTTATTCATTTAATTAAACGCTTAGATGTTTATAATATATTTCAATAAAATTATTATAGAATCGTTTTCTCTCTGTCTATAGACAAAAACAGCTACAAGTACAGGTCCCTCTCTCCAACTATCAATAGACCATGGACAAGTCTACTCTTCTATCTCTTCTGGTATTTTATGTAGTATATCAAATGCATATCCTTTAAATTTATGAGTCTGGGGTGTCCTCCTCTGATATGAACTCATCGTTCATATATAATACTGTGCTCCCTTCTCTTCTATTTAGTCTTGAGCAAATGGTTGTCGTTCAATTTTTTAAAGGTTTGTCGTCTCCATTGGATCACTGACACCGTTGTGTTCGGGTCGACACAGACTTGAATGATAATTTTTTTTAACCTGAGGCATCTATATCTTGTTTATAGAGTCCCTGGTTGTTTGTCTTATTACTTGCTTACGGATATAGTTCTTTAAATACTTTACAACGACTGTAATAGTAGTTATCATACAAATTAGTACGAATAACTCGCACTGATGCTTATAGCTGGTGGTGCATTTGCAGTCGCAGGATTTTTCTTAGGAATATTGTTGTAACGGTTCGCTGTACTACTGCATCAGTAGTGTCCGTAGGATCGTCATATAATAAGTTAGGTGTGACACGAGTTGGGTTTTTTATTTTGTTAGTACTTATTAGTACTGTTTATTTTAAAGTTGTGTTTAACGCTAATTTTACAAAATAATTTACACTAGTATTTATACTAAATATAGTCTTAGAACTAACTTTTCTAAAATGCTACAGCAGCATTTTCAGCATTGTTTCAAGTACTTTTCCGGGTGGTCAATATGTCAAATGTCAAACAGACATACACCCAAACGTTTTATGATACCGTCATAAACGCATCGCAAGTATACAAAACGATTGTAACAAGAAACCCTTTTATTGTGTTTACATTATGAAAATATTTTTGAGAAGAATTTGTACACAATATAATCAAATTAGTGTAATATTTAAAATATGTGGATGACAGTATTATGTCAGTTTTTAGGCGACATGATAAAAATTTGTCTAATATTTAAATTGTGTTTACATTATGAGAATATTTTTAAATCAAACACATCTTGTACGTCGCTTTGATATACATGTACAATTTTTTATATGGATCAAAAACTTAGCCTACAGACATAATGTGTCAAGTGTTTTAGGTGACATAGTAAAATTTGGATACTATTTAAAATAATATACAAGACAGTGTATTTTGTATATTTTTCCATTTTATTATTTCATTTATTAACGCTTAGTATGTTTATAATACATTTCATAAAATTAATTATAGATCGTTTTCTCTGTATATAGACAAAACAGCTACAAGTATCAGGTCCCTCTCCGCAACTATCAGTAAGACCATGGACAATCAATGAAATGTTCCCCATGTATCGAGTCTAAGGCACTCCTTATTTCAAATTCATCCATTATAT
>CM037853.1:187069827-187100736 GCA_021234595.1 Delia radicum
TATACTTTTATTGCGTAACTGCAAAAAGAGTATCAACATAGAAGATTTCATTACTTTTTAATTGCAAATTGAACAATGATTAATTGAGGGAAAATTTATAAACACTTCGAAGAATCTTTTTATTTCGAAATATATCACACCCGCCACACATGTGCTTTCCTCGCAATCTCGTTGAAGAATAAATAAAATGAATAGCAAATTGTTTTCTTCCAGTGTTATGTCGTCACTCTCACTAAAACTACTACCTTGGGCATATCTGAAATGCACATATGCAGAGGTTTAACACTGTTAAGCATCTTATTAATTAATACGATAAACATGTAAATTTTTAATACTTTTAATTAAAAAATAAAATAAACTTAGTTATAAATAAAAGAATGATGAAAATTGTACATTTTAATACCAACCCTTTGATACGTGTAATGTATACCTGGAACTATTCATACAGGGCAGCACGTAAAGGTGAATGGGAAAAATATGCTAGCGATCATGAATGTTTTCAATATCGTATACAAAGAGCTGCTTTAGTTTTAGATCGAATATTGGCTCCGGAACTACGTATTTAAATTTATGAGCAAAGATTTAAAGAGGTTTAAATTACGTTATATTTATCGCTCAAAATATAGAACCGATCAAGTTCTGTCTAAGACAAACAAAAAAAACAAAAAATCAGTGTACTATAATTTGTATTCAGTGGAACATTTATATATTGTTTATTTTTTACTACAGAATCAGAGAGCTGGACCGACCAAATTAATCGTGGACTGCTGAAGGGTATTCACACACAAATTTATGCATGGTAACAGGCGGCGGGCACTAAAGAATGAGGGAGTTTAAAAAAAATTAACGGCCGCTACATAATTCGGCGGCGGCTAGTCTACCGACCCCGTCCGTGGCAAAGAAAAATAAGGAAAACGATCATTGAAAAAAAGATAATGTCGCAACGCGTTAAGGACTCTTAGACTACATAACGGGACTTACATTTAAACTTAAAAGAAAACAAAATCCCCTTAAAACGAAAAAACTTTGAATAATTATAAAAAAAAAATAAAAATTTATAAAATTTAAGCTTTCTTCGCGGACCCACGTTATGGGCGCCATTCTGTAATATATCAATTGTGTGGCCAGATTGTTTGCGGTGCCTACATGTCCGCGTTTCAGCTCGGCTAGAGCTCGCAGGTTTTGGGGGTGGTTCTTGCAAACCTCTGGCACTATATGACAGTTACAAAAAATATAAAAAAACATACCAGTCTTGGATCCAAATCAAGAAGATATAAAAAGCTAAAATACCCTCCAACGATTCTGCTTCACTGGATCTATCTTACCTACTGGTCCGGCCGTGCTCAGTTAGAAATTGGATGGAGTTATTGTTCCATAAAAAAAGATGAGAATCAGTTAAAAAAAATATTAATTATAGGTAGCTATCATTTACAGTTTCGTTACCCCAAAAGAACGAAGAAAACTTAAAGAAAGAAACAGAATAGAATACTGAGACAGAGTGGAAGAAGCGTTTGATGATAATTGCCTCTTCGGTCTTCAACCGCCCTTAACCTTTGCTATCTATTGGAATATATTAGACAGCCCACTAATCTTCCTAACCTTCTATTGCCTAAATGTTTCGCGGAATTAAAATTAACAAAATTAGCAATTCATTTTATAAACTAAATTTTATTTAAACATAATAAAAACCGTTAATAATTATACGTTCAGTGGTCATTAAAAAAAAAAAACAATTATTAAAAGTATTTGTTATAGAAATTAATTTTCATAAGATTTATATTAAAATTAGTTATTTGAGTTAACGTAAAAAATAAGTTAAAGTATTTATTTGTGTTGTGACATTATGAAATCTAAATGAAAAGTAAAAACTCTTTAGATAAGATTCTAGCAAACTTAGTGTCTGCTTAAATAAGATAAAAATTTAAAATTATTTAAATTATAATAAATATAGAAGGCTCAAAATTATTTATTGAATTGTGATTTAGGTTTCATAACGATCCATATAAGTATTCAAGTTGTAATATAAATTTGTGATTCAAAATAGTATTGAAACATTAACAAATTTTGGACTCACTCATTATTTTCTTTGATGACTCAGGCCTGATGTATCAGTTGAAATATGTCCTTTAACGTAGAATTTATTATCAAGTTTATATCAAGTCGTGTTAATTATTGTTTATATTAAATATGATTATATTTTAATGTGTGTGAATGTATGAATGTTTATTTAATTATAAGTGTTCATTTATACTTGCAAAATTTATCTAAAATTAATAAGTAAAATTTTCTTTTGAAAATTAATTTGAGTTTACAAATAAAAAAAAACCTTAATTAACGAACTAAATTAATTGAGTTAACTATTTGGAATTGAAACAAAATAATTGAATTTAAATGGGATAAACCAAAAATATGAAATCCAACTAAATTTAAATAAGAAATTAAAAAGCATTTTAAGGAAATGCACTTTATGCGGGTTACAAAAAAAAATACATAATCAAAATAAAAAATCGAAAAAGCAACACCCCCAGCCACCACCGAAATAATGGTTGAATGGTTAATTTATATTTATGTTGTGTAAGAAAAACTTTTCGAATTAGTGTAATATATTATTTAGGAGAGAGTGGTTTCTGCAACTCGATTTCATAAAGTCAATTTAAATTTGTTATAATCGATATAAAAAGCTATATTAAATTTTTTCTACGAGCCTTTTCATTTTGAAAATCTCTTTGTTGCGGGCCGATTTCATTTGAGAACCTTCCCAGCAAAATAAAGTGGAAGTAGTGCTTTAAGAACCTCTTCAACTTGACTTCCAAAGCATTAGCATACTCACATTTTTTACTTTAATAGAAGTTATTGTTAACAACTGTCAAAAATGTTAAATTAAAGTTATTTTAAACTGCATTTGCATCACCATATAAATTAATTGGTATCTAAATTAACAACATCCTAAGAAGTACTTTTTATAAGTTCATATATTATTTTTTTATATGGAGGTTGAGGTGGTAAGTGGTTGGATTTGCAATCAGAAGGTTGCGAGATCGATTCCGGGCCGGGGAGATAATTTTTTTTTTATTTTTTTTTAATTCTAATTAATTTTTTTAGTATTTTTTATTTAATTTAGTTTTTTTCTGAGTATTTTAGGAGAATTAAGTAATTAAAAAACGACCAAAAATTTAACATATTGACTTTAACAATAAAGAAATTTTTTTTAGAAATTTGTTATCCAGAGTGGACAAATAATTATTTGATATAAATCTATGTTTTGCCTTTGCGATGGAACTTTTTGTAAAACTTATTTAAAAATATAAAAAACCTAAGGTTATGTTGATAAGAAAATGCAAATAATTAGTTTATCGAATTTTTCATACTTGTTTCAAGATATGCTTTTTAGGTGTGCCTTGAAACGTGTGAAATATTCAAAAAAACTAGGTTAAAAAATTTAAATTTGGCTTCAAAAATCTATTTGATTTTTTAATTCTATTGTTTTGGATCGAAAAAATTAGCAAAAACGAAAAATATCGAAGCCAAATTTGTTACAGATTTTGTAAATTTTAATAAATTTTTTATTGTTTTTTTTTTAAATTACTGTGTTTACATTTTTGTATAACGATTTTTATTTTGTTACATATGAAAATCTTCTCTCAAGAAATACAGTACCCTTTAATTAAAATATATCGCATGCTATATTTGCTTATAAGTATGCTGCAATTATGCTCGAAACTGGAGCGCAACATAAATTATAAATCTCGGAAGATAAATGTTTAATTATGTTAACGTGATAGACTACTATAGTGTGAATAGGCTGATAGACTACTATATTGTGAATAGGCTGATAGACTACTATAGTGTGAATAGCGTAAATATTATTAATGGCAACGCACAATTGAATCATATGTATCAATCATCGATAATACATCTAACTATCGATTGTTACACGATTTGCCTTACTGTAGCCGAACAAGTTTTCGATTTATGTTGTATCTTCCGTTCTGGTCTTTTTCATCGTGGAGTTACTTGGGTAAAGTTAAACAGTTCTAAGCTTCTTGAGAATAATTAAAATTTAGGAGAAAAAATCGGTTTCAATCGTAAATGTTACAAGTAAAAATTTTAGTATACTCACATTAAAATTAATATCAAAAAATCGTGAAAATCTGTAATCGTGACGTTTTAATACATTTAAAAAAAAAATACGAATTTCCGTAATAAATTTTAAGAGATTATTGTGGAATTACGCATTGGCGAAGGTATTTTTTTGGGTCTTCCAAAATGCAAATTGGCCACTAGTGCCGTCACGTTTTCATTGGAATCTCAACAGAAAACCCAATTTATATTGGGTTTTAATTTTGGAATAAAATCTCCCAAAACGTGTTTTGTGTAAAGTAAGAATATAAAAAAAAGAGATCTGTTACTACGTCATCATGTTGTAATTATGAGGATTTATAAATTGAGACAGCTTAATAGACACGGAAATAACAATATTAAAATTGTTTTAACAACTTCCCAACATAGGGAATGGAAAATTACAAACCCCAGCTTCTAAATTGTACATAAATTGTTCTATAAAATTGCCTATTCGAAATCCCAAATTCATCAATTTAAAAAAAAAATAAAATAAACATCATCAACGTGCCAAAATTTCTATTAGTATAAATCTAAAGTAAAAATAATTCTACAACATATGACTGCTATTTGATTGTCACTATCATAACTACTATCATTGGCCTTACTACGTAATGATCATTAAGATGTGCCTTACTAATTGGAAACTAAAATATCGGCAATTTAATGAATTACCGAATTTTCAATAAAAGCCTACGCGCTTGTCTTCCATTGTAATTGGCCCTTGTTATGAATGAATAATACGTGATAAAACCGAAGTAGAAAACCGTTGTGAGAAAGCAGACTTGTGTCGTCATCAATTTATTAAATGAGATCTACTGCTAAGTATAATAATAATATTACTAACTTAACACAGTTAAAGAAGTATTTAATTAAAATTTATTGCTAGATATAACATTAGTATATACAAACTAACATAAGATTTTTTTTTAATATTAACGTAAAAGCAAACTGTTAGAGTTGATAAATTACCATATTAAAGCTTATATTTATACATGCACTTTAAAGTCGGTTTCATAAATTGAATTTAACCTTAAGTGAACCAAAGTTAAAGTGCATGAATAAATAAACTTAATTTGATGATAACAAAATTTAATTTTAATTTCCTTGATAATTTTTTTTTATCTAGAGCATGTTAAATTTGTATAATATTTGATATCGAAAGTTATCAAAACTATTGTATATTATTTTTCGATTTTCTTAACTAATATAAATCTTATATTAAAGTCACCTTGGATGCTTTGAGCTCAAATCATCGTAATCTGACCTGAGGAAACGGTATCAGTGAAAAGGGTAAATTTAAAGGAAAAGTACATTATCCTCTACTGAGGATTTCAAATCGTAAGTTATAATATACAAATTAACAAATTGACATGCATTCGTTTAGACATAAAATTTAAAGTTTTGATATTTACTAACATAATTGGTAAAATCGTTTATAAATCAATTAGATTTTAATTATCTGAATATGAATAACTATCAGACTATATGGAAAAGGATTGTTTAAGCAATAGGATAATAGTTTTAATTAAATCTAAGTATGAAAATGGAATATTGAATAAAATAGGTTTTAAATTAAAATGAATAGCTGTGAGTAAGCCAATTTATTTGGGAATGTTGATTGGTAAGCTGAGAATGCGGATAATTTAAGAAGGACGTTTAGTCTTTCGTAAGGGGAAATATTTAACGACATTTTATTTCGAACACTGAAATATTGTGTGATAAGACACGGGTGGGAATTTTTAATCAGAGTGTTCAAGAGTGATGAGAACAACTATCACTAGTTTGAAGTTTTTTTTTTATGATTACTTTAATATATTCAATAGCCCTGTTTTAGTAGAGAAAAGTTTTGCAGAAAAGTCTTGGAAAGATGATATTTTCTTTTCTTTTTATGTTGTGGCAGAAGGTTTTAGTATGGTCAAGAATCCTCTCCCAAACCAACGAGTGTGGCCCTTCAAGCATTGACCAGTACAGAACCAAAAAGTCAATATTTTGAAAATGCTACAAAATTTGCAACATAAATAGAGTGGCGCCCAACGTTTTTGGCAAATATGTCATATCCTTAACGAATTTGTCAGAAAGGCCATATTCAATTTTTATTAAATCGATAGATGAGTCCATAATTAACTGAATCATATGTAGGTTAGTTTAGATTTGCAATCTATCATTCCCTTATTATTACATACGCCATCACAAGTCGGATAAGTTTTCACGGAAAAGGAACTATTCAGTTGTGACGGGTACCTTAGTTTTTATACAATTTTGTTTAGATATCAGTCTAAGTAAGTCTTATGATACATGGTTTAAATCACGTATTTTAATTTGCAACTTTTGGCTGGTATGATGTTTTGATTTTTACATTTATATTCAATAGAAATAGTTCTACGTTCGTGTAAGTCATGATTTTATTCTGTTAACATAGAGTTTATCATTTGTGACACTGAAGGTGTAGTTTTCATAAAAAAAATAAAAAAAACTTTAAAACATATTCTTTTATCCGTATTTGAAGTTACGATCAACATTCCCAAATTTGATATGTAATATAATTTTTATAATTGTTGTAAGGAGAAATAAATATTTTACTGTAAGGGTAATTAA
This sequence comes from Delia radicum, assembly GCA_021234595.1. Taxonomy (NCBI): domain Eukaryota; kingdom Metazoa; phylum Arthropoda; class Insecta; order Diptera; family Anthomyiidae; genus Delia; species Delia radicum. Next base: position 187,076,545 of record CM037853.1, read on the forward strand.
GTAATGCCAAAGAGGAAAGGTAGAGTAAAAACTGTTGAAATTAGCGAAGAACATTCAAATAGTGATAGGCAGATAGATTATTCGTTTACAGAGGAAAATACCTTTGTTCCTAGAATTAGAATTAGTAATAGTCCGTTATTAACAAGATCTAGAGCACGAATTCGGGCTGCAGCGTTATTAGAGTCCGGGATCATAATGGTTAATAATGAAGATGAAAATCGTCAAGGGGCAAGTGGTGGCAGTACTGAGGGTGCATCGGCTACGGGGCCTAGTGAGTTGATATATATGGAGGATTTGGCTTCTCGGTTAGAACGTGTTCTTACGATGAACCATAATGCTTTCATGGGTGAGATATCAAATCTGAGACAGACTTTGGCTGAAGGTCTGGGTCGAAATCAGGGTGGTGTTAATAATGAAACATTGGGAAACTTTGGTTTACCACTTGGTGGTAATGCAAATCAGCGAAACGACGATTCATTTCACGATCGCAGCATGAATTCTGGAACAAGTAGAAGTTCTTCCAGTACTTCGATGAAAATTGACAAGTGGAATATTTCTTATGACGGTTCACAGGATATCAGCGAATTTTTATTCAAAGTCGATACCCTTAAAGCTCGATGGAACTATACAGATGAACAGGTTAATGCCAGTTTTCATACATTTTTAAAGGGCAAGGCGGAAACTTGGTTTTGGTCTTATGCTATAAACACATAGACGACTGCAGCTACACGACTACAGCCTGTCAAAAATAAAATACACACGTTTATATGAAAACGATTATTTTGGCACCAACACAACTACACGGCTACCCGACTACTTTTGCCGCTGTAGTCAACTTAGGTTAATTTCTATTTTTGTTGGCTGCAAAACAAAAATAGTGTTGACAATAAAACAAAATATGTAACAAATTAGTGCTTAAAAATATTTTATTTTGTTAAACACAAAAAATGTCGCAACATCAAATGGTATAATTGCATTAATATTCAAGAGGGGTTATATAAATTTATTTTCACGTTATAATAATGTATTATAAATAAGTAATTGTATTTTTAAGTGAACTTTATATACGTGTCTACAACCAAGCATGTTGTTCTATTTTAATAAAGAAAAAAAAGATGTAATTGGCACTACTGAAACAAAAATGCATTTGTATCAGGGATGTTAAATGGAGTTTTCAATTTTGTACCAACATCCAAAAAAAATTGTACTTTTTGGACGTTGACGGTACCATTTTTTTTAAATTTATTAAAACAACAAAAAAAAAATACATAAAAATTCTCTTGTACAGAAAAAAAAAAACAAAACCTTCCAATAACATACATTATATGTATGAATAAAATAAGGCATAAAAAAGTCTTATGAATATATGAGACCAAATCATGGAATTATTTGTTTAGTTAATAAACTATTTGGAATTTCTACATCATAGCAGCATAAATTTGTCGATCTTAACCAATCCTTAGTCTGTATGAGACTTGATAATGTTGGCTAATGTAGTCTGTTTCTTTCCTTAGTTTTTATTATATTTTGAAAAGAAAAAAACTCTTTCCACATTTGCAGACCAGTGTGGAATGGATAAAATTCCAGCAACGACTAGAAATGTCTGGAAACATATTGACATTCAGTTCATTTTGAAAATTAGCTACTACCGACCAAAAACTACAAACGTTTTAATTTTTTAACGACTTCAGTTAAAAAAATTTTAGTTTTTACTCTGGCTCAAGTAATATTTTTACTAAGAAGACAAGAATGGAGCAAAATTAATGATTAATCGGTTTTTGTTAAAGTTCTGCCTATTATGGAGGCTATAACTTTTCTAAAACATTGGGTTCTGATGAGATCTTTAACCAGATCGAAATACTAGTATTAACCTAGCTAATATGTTTGATTTGCTTTATTTTTGTAAATATACGGAGGTTGAGAGCTCGATCTAAATTAAACATATATAAGATTGTTTGGAATTTTCTTTCATTTCTTTAACAATAATTTAATTTTCGTTTGAGTTTGAATTTTAACGTCTTTTTCAGACAATTGCAGTTAATACTATAATTAATATGCAATTTTATTTAATTTAATTGTGAAAGGCGTGGTAGAGAAGAATGAGTGTATTTTCTAAAAATCATAATTACATTGCAAATATTCAATTTTTTCTGAATCAGACTGCGCAGTTTCTGGTATTGAACGTTCGTCAGTGACCCTGTTTTTTTTTTGAATTTTTGAATAATGTTATATTTGTTATGTTTTTATTTGTTCGATTGCGTCTATATGAAATTTTTCTGTGCAATCACTGACCGTGGTATAGATAAACTGATTTCTAATGCCACATGCACTCGCACTACACGTTAGACAGAGCGCTTTAGCCCTCTGAGCTATAGTTAGGTCGAGTTTTGTTGTGATTAAAACTAGTTTTACCTCACTCTAATGTCCACTGTTTTCCCATATGTTATAAGTGATGCCATATCTATATATCAATTTTCACTTCTTCAGAATTTTAATAAATTCAAAATAAAAGTGAAGTTGGCTGCAACAAGTGTCAATATATGTAAGAGCTGCCAGATAAATTTTGTAAAAAATCGTAAATTTTTAATCGATATTAAAAAAAAAAATTGCCAACTTTATTCTTCAAAATCCTTAAAATGATGATAAATCGTAAAATCTGGCGGATATAGTCGCATATATTTTAAGAGCTCATTACATAAAACGAATAAATGCAATGAAAAAGGACACAATAACAATTTGTTTGCTATACTAAAAATTCAAAAAGGGGAAAAATTAAAAATTTTTAAATTGTACCAAATAAGTCGCGGTAGTACCACGGTACTTTAGAAGGTCAAAATGTACCAAAAAAAGTACAATTGTACCAACTTTAACATCCCTGATTTGTATAAAAAACAGCTGTTGATATTTTTAAATTGAATCGTGATCAGCTGTTTACTATGCTGCTGTCGTTTCCAAAATAATAAGTAGCTGACCACACAGCGACGATTGCAGTCAACGGCATTTGCAGTCGTGTAGCTCTGCAGTCTGCTGTGGTCTATGTGTTTATAGCATTATTTGAAACAATATCCAAATTCGAGATATGCTGATTTAAAACTTGCTATTAAAAAACAGTTCGGTAGGGTTGAGAACGATTGTGACAAACTTGTCAAAATTATCGAGCGAAGACAAATGCCAAAGTAATCCTTTGATGATTTTTTCACTGAGCTGATGGCTATGAATGCTCGCTTATCGCAACCTATGAATGATAACAAGATAATAGATCTTATCAAAAATGACATAAAGGAGTCCTTAGGTTCGCTTTTGTTTGCAACTGACCTGTTTAGTTTAGATCATCTTAGAGACTCTGCGAGAAGGGCGGAAATATATATCAGTATACAACAACATGTTAAAAGTCAGAGAAGATTTGTTTCAGAAGTGGAAATGCCTTAAAATAAAGATGAGGAGTCGGAGGATGAGGGAGAAATTTCTGCTTTTAAATATCAGGGTAATCAGAATAGGGATCGAAGGGAAATTGATACCAGGAAATTTAAGTGTTGGATCTGCGACCAAATGGGGCATTCGTTTTACGATTGTCCGTCCGAAAAACGCAATCTTTTCTGTTACCGTTGTGGTGAGATGAATATTAATACGCCCGATTGCAAAAACCATCCGAAAAACAAGAATGCGAACGAGTAGAAGAGGGTGACTCGTTCTTATTACGAAAGCCCTCAATAGATCATTTTATTGTAAACAGCGACAACTCTGAAAAGGCTAAAGTGGATAAGAAAATTTCAGTTTTGACCAACCCTAAAGGAAATTTACTTGATAAAGATTTTATGAAAAATTCTAAACCCCACTTGTCTTTACATAAAAGGAAATTAGAATATAAAGAAGCTAGGCGTCTGATTTTCAAGGAGGAAAAAATTTCCAAAAAAATTAGAAAATGTTGGGAAAGATTTCGGAAAAGGAGAGAATTTTTAAAAATTGTAGAGGAAACGGTTATTGATGAAACAGGAGATAATAGACCTTATGCAAAAATTAGTTTAGGTCCTATTGAAATGTATGGTTTACTCGATTCAGGTGCTAATATCAGTGTTTTGGGCAAGGACTGCGAGAACCTTTTGGGAAAACTGCAAATGAACTTCACTCCCATATTTAGCTCATTGAGAACAGCTGGTGGTGGTAAACAAAATGTCATTGGTTGAGTTTATTTACTGGTTTCATATAAAAATGTTTCGAAGAAAATTCTTTTCTATTTGTCTCCAAATCTTAAACACCCAATATATTTGGGCATTAATTTTTGGAAAAGTTTTAATATAGCTCTTCAGCTTTTTAATTCTGAAATCACATTGGACAGTGAAACCTTTCCTACAGGCGTTGATAGCAATAATCACAATTTGTCTGATTTGGAACTGTATGATGTAAAACGTGTTGTAGAAGAATTTCCATCCTTTAGTAAGCTTGGTTTAGGCCGCACTTCATTAGAAACCCATACCATAGACACAGGTGATTCGTTACCATTTAAAATGAAACATTATCCTTTATCACCCCTTGGAGAACAAGAGGCGTATAGTGAGTTAGACCGCATGTTGTCGCTAGGGGTAATTGAGGAAAGCAATAGTCCTTATTGCAGCCCTGTGGTTTTAGTAAGAAAACCTGGCAAAGTTAGACTTTGCCTCGATTATCGGAAATTAAATGCGTATCCATTGCCACATATCAATGGACTATTGAGTCGCTTACAGGATACTCACTATATTACAGGTATTGACCTTAAAGATGCCTTTTGGCAAATACCTTTAGATGAGTCATCCAAAGAAAAAACGGCATTTGCAGTACCTGGTCGGCCATTGTGTCACTTTACAGTTATGCCTTTCGGGCTCTGCAACGCCGCACAAATAATGAGTCGTCTCATGGATAAAACTATTCCAAGTCGAATCCGTGAAAACGTCTTCATTTACCTTGATGACCTGTTGGTGTGCACAAAAGACTTCAGAACTCATATTGATATGTTGCGAGAGGTGGAAAATTGTCTTAAGACCACGAATTTAACCATAAACGTTGAGAAAAGTCGGTTTTGCCAAAAGGAAATAAAATATTTAGGTTATATTGTTGGTCAGGGTTGTTTAAGGACTGATAGGGCTAAAATTGACGTGATTTTAAACTTTCCATTACCGAAAAGCCCCAGACAAATTAGAAGATACATAGGTATGACAGGATGGTATCGCCAATTTATTCCCAATTTTGCTGATTTAGCTGCGCCTCTTACTGATTGTTTGAAAAAGGAATTGAGTTATTTGAAATTCATTTTCATCGGGATAAACATTAATTGCATTTATAGTAATTAAATGTGCTAAAGTCCCAAAACTTATTTAACAAATTGTGAAAACAATCTGCTGTAGGCTTGTCCCTATCCGGATTTCATTCCTGCCCAAGGAAATCTTCAGGGGACTTTGTTATTAGAATTTCTAGAGATATTTGATATTTGTTTCGTTTAACGCCAGAGGTTAAAAGAAGCATTAACAACTGCTGCAGTACTGGTTCAGCCGAATTTTGATCGTCCTTTCACCATACAGTGTGATGCATCTCGTTTAGGCGTAGGTGGTGTGCTCACTCAAACTGATGAAGAAGGGAAGGAACACCCGGTGGCTTATGTCTCCCAAAAATTAAACAAAAATCAAAAGAATTATACCGTAACTGAATTAGAGTGTCTCGCCGCGATAGTTTGCCTAAAAAGATTTCGTCCCTACGTGGAAGGTCTACCATTCAAAATCATCACTGATCACTCTAGCCTCCGATGGTTAATGTCCCAGAAGGATTTATCTGGTCGTCTAGGTCGCTGGAGTCTAAAGTTACAAAGTTTTGATTTTGAGGTCGAATATAGAAAGGGTTCCGCAAACATAGTCCCAGATGCCTTGTTCCGTTTAGATGTCGATGAGATTTTCGTTCCGCCTGTTTTGTCCGAGATTAATCTAGATTCTGAATATTTTAAGTCTAAGGAGTATGAAAGTTTAATGTCTGAAATTTTAAAGAGTCCTCAAAGTTTTCCAGATACAGTGGTTTCTGAGAATTATGTCTATCAGAGAGTAAAGTTCAGAAAGGGCGAATTTGTTAAAGATGGTTCACTATGGAGATTGTGGTTACCTAGTCAGCTTCGTGAACAGGTCATTGAAACGAATCATAACGTGGCCTCGTGTCATTGGGGTTTTGCAAAAACCCTGAATAGGATTAGGGAGAAATATTTCTGGCCAAACATGTCACGAGACATTAAAAGGTTTGTGTCAGAATGCGAGGTTTGTAAACTTGTGAAGCCCACAAATCAAACGCTCAGACCGCCCATGGGTCAGCAAATATTGACAGAACGTCCTTTTCAGCGAATCTATATTGACTTGCTGGGCCCATATCCCCGTACAAAGTTTTTCAATTCGATGGTATTCGTGGCAATAGACCACTTCACTAAATATATTTTCTTAAAACCCCTTAAAAAGGCTACCAGCGCTGCCATTATCAATATTTAGAAGAAACTGTTTTCCACCAATTCGGCATCCCACAATTTATCCATTCGGATAATGGTAAACAGTTCGTGTCATCACCAATGTCTGATTTCCTGGGGAGCTATGGTGTTGCTCATATTAAAACGGCCTTATATTCGCCACAGTCGAACAGCTCCGAAAGGACCAATCGTGAATTTCTTGTTGAACTTCGAATTTTACTAAAAGGAAAACAGGACAAATGGGATGTCTACGTCTCTTAGGAGCGATTATCACGAGGCGATAAAGTGTTCACCATATTTTTGTGCCTTTGGCTACAATATGGTTACTCATGGGTCGGCTTACCCTGTTATGCGAAAACTAGGCTGCTTAAATGAGGGCCAATTTAACTTTATTCCGAAAGATTCTAGGATGTCGAGGTTGCATGAAAAGGTAAAGGCGAATTTGGCGATTGCCCATGAAAAGTCTACAAAAACGTATAACACTAGGTGTAGAGATGTTCAATTTAGAGTAGGACAGGAAGTTTTTAGGAAAAGTTTTCGACAATCGAATTTTAAAAAGGGTATAAGTGCAAAATTATTACCACCTTATGTTAAGTGTAGAGTAAGGAAAAGGGTCGGTTCTTCATATTATGAACTTGAGACTCTAAACGGCAAGTACATTGGCATGTACCATGCAAAAGATATAAAATCTTTTTAGTTAATTTTTGTATTATATTTTTCTTTTGCCCGGCTAAATTTTTTTTACTCAGGGTGTGGTCGTGCCCCACGTTATTATTCAAAATCTGATTTCCTTATTTTCGTCCTTTGCGTACCAGGCCTACAAAGAAGGTTTTGTTACAGATTTTGTAAGTTTTAATAATTTTTTTATAGTTTTTTTTAAATTACTGTGTTTACATTTTTGTATAACGATTTTTATTTTGTTACATATGAAAATCTTCTCTCAAGAAATACAGTACCCTTTAATTAAAATATATCGCATGCTATATTTGCTTATAAGTATGCTGCAATTATGCTCGAAACTGGAGCGCAACATAAATTATAAATCTCGGAAGATAAATGTTTAATTATGTTAACGTGATAGACTACTATAGTGTGAATAGGCTGATAGACTACTATAGTGTGAATAGCGTAAATATTATTAATGGCAACGCACAATTGAATCATATGTATCAATCATCGATAATACATCTAACTATCGATTGTTACACGATTTGCCTTACTGTAGCCGAACAAGTTTTCGATTTATGTTGTATCTTCCGTTCTGGTCTTTTTCATCGTGGAGTTACTTGGGTAAAGTTAAACAGTTCTAAGCTTCTTGAGAGGAAAAATCGGTTTCAATCGTAATTGTTACAAGTAAAAATTTTAGTATACTCACATTAAAATTAATATTAAAAAATCGTGAAAATTTGTAATCGTGACGTTTTAATATATTAAAAAAAAAATACGAATTTCCGTAATAAATTTTAAGAGATTATTGTGGAATTGCGCATTGGCGAAGGTATTTTTTTGGGTCTTCCAAAATGCAAATTGGCCACTAGTGCCGTCACGTTTTCATTGGAATCTCAATAGAAAACCCAATTTATATTGGGTTTTAATTTTGGAATAAAATCTCCCAAAACGTGTTTTGTGTAAAGTAAGAATATAAAAAAAAGAGATCTGTTACTACGTCATCATGTTGTAATTATGAGGATTTATAAATTAAGACAGCTTAATAGACACGGAAATAACAATATTAAAATTGGTTTAACAACTACGTCATTCTATACCCAACATAGGCCATCAATATATTAATAATAAATTATTATGCTTCTGTGGAATGGAAAAATTACAAACACCAGCTTCTAAATTGTACATAAATGGTTCTATAAAATTGCCTATTCGAAATCCCAAATTCATCATTTTTTTAAAAAAAAAAAAAAAAAAAAAACAAACATCATCAACGTGCCAAAGGTGCAAAATTTCTATCTAAAGTAAAAATAATTCTACAACATATGACTGCTATATGATTGTCCCTATCATAACTACTATCATTGGCCTTACTACGTAATGATCATTAAGATGTGCCTCACTAATTGGAAACTAAAATATCGGCAATTTAATGAATTACCGAATTTTCAATAAAAGCCTACGCGATTGTCTTCCACTGTACTTGGCCCTTGTTATGAATGAATAATACGTGATAAAAGCGAAGTAGAAAACCGTTGTGAGAAAGCAGACTTGTGTTGTCATCAATTTATTAAATGAGATCTACTGCTAAGTATAATAATAATAATATTACTAACTTAACACAGTTAAAGAAGTATTTAATTAAAATTTATTGCTGGATATAACATTAGTATATACAAACTAACATAAGATTTTTTTTAATATTAACGTAAAAGCAAACTGTTAGAGTTGATAAATTACCATATTAAAGCTTATATTTATACATGCACTTTAAAGTCGGTTTCATAAATTTAATTTAACCTTAAGTTAACCAAAGTTAAAGTGCATGAATAAATAAACTTAATTTGATGATAACAAAATTTAATTTTAATTTCCTTGATAATTTTTTTTTTTATCTAGAGCATGTTAAATTTGTATAATATTTGATATCGAAAGTTATCAAAACTATTGTATATTATTTTTCGTTTTTCTTAACTAATATAAATCTTATATTAAAGTCACCTTGGATGCTTTGAGCACAAATCATCGTAATCTGACCTGAGGAAAAGGTATCAGTGAAAAGGGTAAATTTAAAGGAAAAGTACATTATCCTCTACTGAGGATTTCAAATCGTAAGTTATAATATACAAATTATCAAATTGACATGCATTCGTTTAGACATTAAATTTAAAGTTTTGATATTTACTAACATAATTGGTAAAATCGTTTATAAATCAATTAGATTTTAATTATCTGAATATGAATAACTATCAGACTATATGGAAAAGGATTGTTTAAGCAATAGGATAATAGTTTTAATTAAATCTAAGTATGAAAATGGAATATTGAATAAAATAGGTTTTAAATTAAAATGAATAGCTGTGAGTAAGCCAATTTATTTGGGAATGTTGATTGGTAAGCTGAGAATGCGGATAATTTAAGAATGACGTTTTAGTCTTTCGTAAGGGGAAATATTTAACGACATTTTATTTCGAACACTGAAATATTGTGTGATAGGAAACGGGTGGGAATTTTTAATCAGAGTGTTCAAGAGTGATGAGAACAACTATCACTAGTGTGAAGTTTTTTTTTATGATTACTTTAATATATTCAATAGCCCTGTTTTAGTAGAGAAAAGTTTAGCAGAAAAGTCTTGGAAAGATGATATTTTCTTTTCTTTTTATGTTGTGGCAGAAGGTTTTAGTATGGTCAAGAATCCTCCCCCAAACCGACGAGCGTGGCCCTTCAAGCTTTCCAAGCATTGACCAGTACAGAACCAAAAAGTCAATATTTTGAAAGTGCTACAAAATTTGCAACAAATTTTGAAAGCTAGTTTGTTAATAATAATAATTAATTAGTAAATTAATTAATAACTTTTACTTAATTTAAAAATATAACTTTAATTTACCTATAGAGTTTTTAACGACCTCTTTATCCAGATCTTTAGAAAAAAATACGTGAAACATTAAAACTTAAAAATATTTAAAAAATAATTTATATCTCAGTGATACGAAGTCACATAATAAAAATGTTTTAAAAATCATTATTTTATCTTTTTTATTATATATTTGTGTAGCATATTTTTCTTGTTTTCATAAAAATATATCAATATTTTCAACTTAAGTTCGTTTTAAGTTTGTTTTACTGCATAAGTAACTTTGGTGCAAATGGTAGAACGGTCTACTTTAATACAGCAGATCGTAACTCAGATTCGTGTGTTCAATACTCGCTGGCACCAAAAGATTTTGTTTTTTTTTAATATTTAAAGAAACATCCCTAAAGTATGATGAACATTTTTATTAAATAAAAATGTTAATATATATTTGAAAAACACCTCCCATGAACTATTGAAAAATAGCATGCATGCACTGTTTAAAATGATATTAAAGAAGTAATATATTCACTCCATCTGCCCAATGACACGACAATGTTAAAATCATTAATGATTCACCTGAATTTGCACCACATCCGGCTCAGTAGATGTGGTGTTTTTACTACTTCTTCCTCAGCTCTTATTTTGCTAGGTTCTTTTATTTTCGTTTGAGGGCTTTTTCCATCTCTGATTTTTTGTACCAACGGCAAATAAAGGTGTTTGTTGTCTTTTCCATTGACTGATTTTACTTTTTTAAACACTTACTTGGAATGGTGAGAATTAAGTTCCGTTTATTCCATAAAATAAAACATGTGCGTATAATAAAATATTTTATTTAAATTTATTTTTGAAGGTACTACATACAGTAAAAATGGAAAACATATTGATATTTACAGTTCATCACGTATTGTTGTATCCTCGTTTTTAGGCAAGAATTCTTCAAGTTCTGAATCTTCAATTTCACAAAGATGCACGGAAGCATTACTATTGTACGGGCTTTTACAGCATAAATAAACATCTTCAGAATTTACTGAAAAAATATAAAAAAAAGGATTGATTGTTGAAGCAATATAAACTTTATAAATTATATTATCTATAACTATATAAGAGTGGCGTGACTGAGTGACTTAGTGACTGAGTGACTGAGGGCAGAGTGATTCAACATCGCCCAGCCAAGACCTCTGGACCTAGGAACTTGAAATTTGGTACATATGTTCTTCCTCCGACTTAGACCTCCACTAAGAAGCGATTTTTTGATATTCCAACGCACAGTGGGATAACTCACAAAATTTGTGGAAATAATTCGGCCATTCGATTGCAATGAAATTTGGAACATGCATAAAAGACATAAAATGGAACCTTCCAGACCCTTTGGGGCGGCAAAATGGCTGCCCAAAGTTGGGTACTTTTTTCATAAAAAATTTTGAGTGTTTGCCATTTTTTTGTTTCTCATCCGATTTTCAAAAAATTAACATATTAGTAAGCTTCTTGTAAAGATGAACAAAAAACATCGTTACATGTGTGGGTTACCTACAATAGTTTCCGAGATATTCCGATTTGAAAATGTGAAATTCCAAATTTTGTCCGACTCAGGTCCAAAATATTTCGAATATCGGGAGAAAATTGGGACCAAATTTTGTTTTAAAATAACGGTTATTTAGCCAATAAAATTCTTGATTGAATAAAAAAAAATTAGTTCAATATCTTGTTTCAGTCAAAAATTACATTAGTTTAAAGTAGAAATTAAAAAAAAAAGTAAATTTTGGCGATATTTTCCCCAAAAACCACCAAACTTCTTATCGCTCCAGACAAATATTACCTAATGTAGTATGTAAGTCATTTCCAATCCCCGCTTTAAATGACGACATGGCAGCAAAAAACGAAAAAAATCCCATTTTTGGAAATTTTTTTTTATTTGTAGGAATTGTGGGATTGTTTTCAGAAAATCATAATTTCTGAAATTTGTTTCGATTTGTTGACCTTAAAGTCTAGTTAAATCCAAAAAATCATTGGATTATGTCTATTAATAAATATTTTATTGAATAGTGAAAATTTTCATTTAAGCAAAAACTGAAATTTTTAACTTCATATTTGGATTACCCAAGTTTTTGTTTTAAAAAGATGGCTAAATTCAACCTTTTTTAAAAAAATCGCAATCTACGGGTAATTTTCTTTTCAACGATACCAAACACTGGTATGTTATGTTCATAACTTCTAAACAGAAAATCTTCAAATGTTACCCCTTATTCATATATTTCTTCTAATGTGTCCTCGTATTCACATCTTACATAATTGGGTCAGGTAAAAAGGGTTTTATGATGTTCTTCATTAATGAAAAAAAAGACAAACAAATTAGGTTTTTTCTTTATTTAATACAAAATAATCGGACACATCATTATTTATATCTAACAGATAAAGCAAATCTTTTAATTCCTTATTATTTACAGATGCCAATGTGTTATAAGAAATCCATCGTTTTCTCATTGACGACAGGACGGGATCGGAGACAGTAATAGGTTATTCAAAATATCTTCGTTCTGTGATTGCCTTGAACATTTTCTGGAACTGAACAATTGGGCATGTTTGAAATATCGATTCCTTGCTTCTTGAGCTTCTTCTGTTAGTTCACCTAGAGGAAGAATGTTTGTTTCAATGATGATTTTTCCATGGCACAATACCTTATGAACTGTTGGTGTCATTTCTTTCCAAGGATATAATGATAATAGAAGTTTTGTTATTTCGTCGGTATATACTCAAAATTTTGAGGAATTTAGTTTATGTTTACCATTAATTGCCATTAACATGATGTTGATCTTTCGAAGCAACTCCTTGTCAATTCCTGTTATTATTGAAGTAATTTCAAAATCTCTAAAAAACCTTCTTGCTGTATTGCCATCGTTTGTACTTCCGCAACAAGCAAGTGGTTTATCTATGTTTAAGCCTGTCTGCCTTTTAAAGTCTTCTTGTATCGTCCTTTTTTCATCTGCCCTCATTTTTGACATTTCTTCGTTGATTCTTACTGATTTTGTTTCATTTCCTGCTATCCATCGCCATGGATAACAATCTTGTCGCGATGCGGTGTCTCAAGTGTTCTGGGGTTTGTATACTGATACATACCACTGGAACATTGCGCACTTGTGCTCCTGCTCCGGTCTTTGTCTTAGTGTACTAAAAGCTGCAAGGAACATGAACTAACGGTTATACTCCCCCCTCTCTAATTCCCCTCTCCCACTGTTGCCCTACTAATCCTTCTTCAGTCCTTTGTATCAGTAGATAGGAAATGGGGACTTTGTAACGAAAAAGCAGCGCAGTCGGCAGAGGCAGCAGCGCAGTCGGCATGATGATTTTGGCTTGGTGAAAAAAAAAAAAAAAAAAAAAAAAAAAAAAAAAAAAAAAAAAATTTAAAAAAAAATTTTCAAAAATTTAAAAAATAAATTTAAAAAACAATTTTCAAAAAATTTGCGCAGTGAAAAAAATAAATTTAAAAAAATAAATTTTCAAAAAATTTAAAAAATAAATTTAAAAAAAATTTTCAAAAAATTTGCGTAGTGAAAAAAATAAATTTAAAAAAATAAATTTTCAAAAAATTTGTGCAGTGAAAAAAATAAATTTAAAAAAATTTGCGCAGTGAAAAAAATAAACTTAAAAAAAAATTTTCAAAAAATTTGCGGAGTGAAAAAAATAAATTTAAAAAAAATTTTCAAAAAATTTGCGCAGTGAAAAAAATAAATTTAAAAAAATAAATTTAAAAAAAATTTGCGCAGTGAAAAAAATAAATTTAAATGAAAAAAGTGGAATTTCTGACTCAGTAAAAAAGATAAATTTTCATAAACATCTGACCCAGTAAAAATTCTGTGTGTGGAAAGTTTACATAGAGATGAGAAAATATAGCTTATTTTAAAATATGTGTGTGTGTTTGTGTGTGTGGAGAATATTTTTATTACACAATTATGTTTTACCGACGGCTTTTCACAATTTTACATCTATGAAAAAAAGAAGAATTTTCTGCCCCAGTTTTTTCACTGGGATGATGGGATTATGTGCATAGAAAATTCTTTGTGTTTACATTATGAAAATATTTTTGAGAAGAATTTGTACACAATATAATCAAATTAGTGTAATATTTAAAATATGTGGATGACAGTATTATGTCAAGTGTTTTAGGTGACATAGTAAAATTTGGATACTATTTAAAATGTGTTTACATTATGAAAATATTTTTGAGAAGAATTTATACACAATATAATCAAATTAGTGTCGCGTTGATATACATGTAAAATTAATTATAGATCGTTTTCTCAGCCTACAGACATACACCCAAACGTTTTATGATACCGTCATAAACGCATCGCAAGTATACAAAACGATTGTAACAAGAAACCCTTTTATTGTGTTTACATTATGAAAATATTTTTGAGAAGAATTTGTACACAATATAATCAAATTAGTGTAATATTTAAAATATGTGGATGATAGTATTATGTCAAGTTTTTAGGCGACATGATAAAAATTTGTCTAATATTTAAATTGTGTTTACATTATGAGAATATTTTTGGGTGAACAGATCAAATCATGATCAAACACATCTTGTACGTCGCATTGATATACATGTAAAATTTTTTATAGGGGTCAGCCTACAGACATAATGTGTCAAGTGTTTTAGGTTAAATAGTAAATTTTGGATACTATTTAAAATAATATACAAGACAGTGTATTTTGTATATTTTTCATTTTATTCATTTATTAAACGCTTAGATGTTTATAATATATTTCAATAAAATTAATTATAGATCGTTTTCTCTGTCTATAGACAAAACAGCTACAAGTATCAGGTCCCTCTCTCCAACTATCAATAGACCATGGACAAGTCTACTCTTCTATCTCTTCTGGTATTTTATGTAGGTATATCAAATGCATATCCTTTAAATTTAGTGAGTCTGGGGTGTCCTCCTCTGATATGAACTCATCGTTCATATATAATACTGTGCTCCCTTCTCTTCTATTTAGTCTTGAGCAAATGGTGTCGTTCAATTTCTTTAAAGGTTGTCGTCTCCATTGGATCACTGACACCGTTGTGTTCGGGTCGACACAGACTTGAATGATAATTTTTTTAACCTGAGGCATCTATATCTTGTTTATAGAGTCCCTGGTTGTTTGTCTTATTACTTGCTTACGGATATAGTTCTTTAAATACTTTACAACGACTGTAATAGTAGTTATCATACAAATTAGTACGAATAACTCGGCACTGATGCTTATAGCTGGTGGTGCATTTGCAGTCGCAGGATTTTTCTTAGGAATATTGTTGTAACGGTTCGCTGTACTACTGCATCAGTAGTGTCCGTAGGATCGTCATATAATAAGTTAGGTGTGACACGAGTTGGGTTTTTTATTTTGTTAGTACTTATTAGTACTGTTTATTTTAAAGTTGTGTTTAACGCTAATTTTACAAAATAATTTACACTAGTATTTATACTAAAATATAGTCTTAGAACTAACTTTTCTAAAATGCTACAGCAGCATTTCAGCATTGTTTCAAGTAATTTTCCGGGTGGTCAATATGTCAATATGTCAAACAGACATACACCCAAACGTTTTATGATACCGTCATAAACGCATCGCAAGTATACAAAACGATTGTAACAAGAAACCCTTTTATTGTGTTTACATTATGAAAATATTTTTGAGAAGAATTTGTACACAATATAATCAAATTAGTGTAATATTTAAAATATGTGGATGACAGTATTATGTCAAGTTTTTAGGCGACATAATAAAAATTTGTCTAATATTTAAATTGTGTTTACATTATGAGAATATTTTTAATCAAACACATCTTGTACGTCGCTTTGATATACATGTAAAATTTTTTATATGGATCAAAAACTTAGCCTACAGACATAGTGTGTCAAGTGTTTTAGGTGACATAGTAAAATTTGGATACTATTTAAGATAATATACAAGACAATGTATTTTGTATATTTTGCATTTTATTCATTTATTAAACGCTTAGATGTTTATAATACATTTCAATAAAATTAATTATAGATCGTTTTCTCTGTCTATAGACAAAACAGCTACAAGTATAAGGTCCCTCTCCGCAACTATCAGTAGACCATGGACAATCAATGAAATGTTCCCCATGTATCGAGTCTAGGCACTCCTTATTTTCAAATTCATCCATTATATTCGTAAAGTTTAATATATAATGGAGATCCTCAAAAGAAATGTGTCCATCATATTCAAAAAGAAAGGTGTCAATTCTCTCTCGTAGTGTTGGATTTAATATCATTGTTTCTGATATTTGAAAATAATAATTTAAATGTTCATAATAATATTAGTGATATGTTTATGGAGATTGATAGTGATGATGATATATTTACAAATATTGATTTGGAAGATGTAAATAAAACATTGTATTAACTGTTAATTGTATTATAATTTTTATTTTATTTAGACTTAAATTAATTTTTTTAAATATTTCTTATGTAATAGATGATATTTTATAAAGATTTTAGAAAAAATTATGAAAATAACTGTGTTTGAGGAAAATTTAATTTTTTTTATGTTTTTGGCATATTGTCATTTATTTAAACAACTTTGCGTACTTGAACAGTTAAAGGATTATATTCAATTAATCGATCATGGATGAGAATACAATAGGTAGACGTGTTTTTCTGGAATATTACTGCTTGTCTCAAACTCAATTTTTATATCAATTGGGCCGTTTGTAGTAGATTCATTTTGATGGCTCACATCAATGACAATAATAGGAGCAGTATGTTTAAATTCTTGACAATTCAGGATGGGTTGAGGATCTCTCATATAATAGTTTTGTTGAAATCATACATATCATCACATACATATCATAGAGAATAGCAAAGCGTTCATTAGCAAATTTAATATTAAGATCATCATAAGGATATGATTCTGAATTCAAGTGAACTTTGAGGTTAGTTAAATTGTAGTGAACAAATTTATTATCATTTTGGAATGCTATTATTAATGCAAAACAAGGACGTTCTCTGTTGGTAGCTAACTTTACATTCCAAATGTTAGTATTTCCAGTTGTTAGTTGAGGATTATAATGACAGTCCCAACTGTGGAATGCTATTGGTAAGTTTTCTCCGTTTTTATCACTTTCATCATATTTAATTTACTAAAATCCAATAAGTGTACATGAGGAATTCTCCATGAAATATTTGTAATTTTTATTTTGGGTTTTTTCAGTATTTGCTGTTGAATACACCATGCCTTCATCACTTTTACTACGCAGTAAAAATTAATTCATGTTTAGATTTTAAAATTACTTTATTGAAATCTTCAGCAAATCCCATTAAAAGTTTCAGTGGAATATAAAAATTAAAAATTGAAAAATAAAAATTAAAAATTGAAAATTAAAAAATAAAAATTAAAAATTGAAAATAAAAATTAAATTAGGGTTCGTCTTATTTTGGTTGTTGTTTTTTTTAATGTGATAAATTTTTATTTTTCTAAATTGTTTAAAACAAAAATATTAATGATGAGTGTGAAAATATAAAGGAAAAATTTTAAATTTCTGTGTGTGAAAAAAATGTTATTCTCTAAATATTGTTTTAATAAGACATTTTTCAATTATTTTCCTTAATTTTAATTATAGGAATGTAAGAACAATCATTAAATAAAAAGCAGTCCAATAGTAAAGTCAAAAATGGATATTTCATCATCCTTAATTAATAAATTTAATAATTTCAACAGTAAACCAATTCTCTATATTAAAGACATGGAGAATTTAAAATCCTATACTGTGTTGAAAGCCATACGAATTAAAACTAAATTTGACAAATGCATAAGACTTGAAGTCGAAAATAACATTATATTTCTACCAACTAGATATAACGCCATAACTGAAGAAGAACTAGTGGAATTATCCTCTGGAAATTACTGCATTAAAAAAGAAGCTGGAGTACACGAGAAATCATATCAATTGCAGCTGGAGCAATTCAATTTAAATAATGAATATATTATTCTTCAAAATAGTACATATGCAGTATGGAATTAAAATGTAATCAAATGTTATTAAATAAAACAAAATTATATATTTTATTTAAAAAAGTTTTCTTTTCATTTATTATAAATTCCATACAAAAATTGTAGGCATAAATGTCCACAATTAAACGAATTATATTTTTGATGTTGATTGTAGTTATATTCTAAATTTCTACCCAAGTATTTTACTACTTCCAACGGTGGCTGCAAATTTCCAAAACTATCAAAATATTCATTTTGTTGATTATTTTTATAGTATGCTACCCAATGGGTTCCATAGCCAATTGATGAATCTAAATTAATAATTCCACATTCTTTGAGTCTAGGACGTTTGGGGAGTGAGTCTAGCATAAAAATACCTCTAAAATAGGGAATATGTGTGGCAAACATCCTTAAATCAACATCAGTGAGTGGTCTTTTGGGTAGCATCTTTAACAGTTTTTTGATGATTTATTACATACAAGACCATATCCCTTTTTATATGGCTTAAGAAATAATCCTTTTCCCATTGCAATAGCCTCCATTGTTTTATTATGTTTAATGGCCTCATCAAGATTTTGCTTAGCATTTTTAGCAGTGTTAATTGCTTTAGCAATAGCTGATCCACCAGAAGATAGACTACCTAAGGCTCCGAGTGCTGTAAGAATTGATACTAAAGGCAAGAAACCTCAAATTTTGGGAACATTTATTATGCGAGGTATAACAACTTTAGATTTTTTTCCTTTTAGAGATTCATTGATAACTCTACGTGCAATTTTAATAGCGTCATTAATATCTCTGGGTTTTTCCTTCTTTAAACTTTTTGTAGCCATTCTTACCGCATCGTTAAAAATTTTCTTTCCACTTTTGTATTGACCCTTTACCCCCATTCCAAATTTAACTTTTGCTTTCATTGCGTTGCTTACAGAATATGCATTTGTTTTCTCGCCAATACTACTATCCTCGGCTAAAACTCTTTCCCAAGCACGATTTTCAAGTATTTTATCAGCTTGATGTCGTTTATTAATATCCTTATTTTGGGAATATGATTATAATGTTTAAGCAGGATGAAATGAATATGAAGCACATATATAGCGATCACGTTGGAATGGATATGAGCTATAAGAAATTTTATGATATATGTCAAGAATGTTGGAAAGACAAGTATGGATTTTTAATAATAAGCAAAGATGATTATTTAGATGCAGGTCGCTATAGAAAATCGTTTAATATTTTCATTGAAATATAAAAAAGGTAAATTCATAAATTCTACTTAGTCAAGAATAGATCACTGAATCAATTACATCTAAATTGATTTCTATACAATCATCTGTTTATTAATATCAGACCAGCCAGCAGACATCTGATCTGATAAACCAGACCAGTCAGCAGACATCTGATCTGATAAACCAGACCAGCCAGCAGACACCTGATCTGATAAACCAGACCAGCCAGCAGACACTTGATCTGATAAACCAGACCAGCCAGCAGACACCTGATCTGATAAACCAGACCAGCCAGCAGACACCTGATCTGATAAACCAGACCAGCCAGCAGACACCTGATCTGATAAACCAGACCAGCCAGCAGACACCTGATCTGATAAACCAGACCAGCCAGCAGACATCTGATCTGATAAACCAGACCAGCCAGCAGACATCTGATCTGATAAACCAGACCAGCCAGCAGACACCTGATCTGATAAACCAGACCAGCCAGCAGACACCTGATCTGATAAACCAGACCAGCCAGCAGACATCTGATCTGATAAACCAGACCAGCCAGCAGACACCTGATCTGATAAACCAGACCAGCCAGTAGACATCTGATCTTGCCGATACCTAATCATAATTTCAAAACTAATAAACGATGGAAGAAAAAGTTTTGGAAGAATTAGTAAAGACGAGAAATTCTTTGAAAAGGAAATTTCAAAGTATAAAATTTGATGAATCTAACACACTCAATTTAGGCCTATAACGGAACCATTGAAGGAATTTATTGATATTTCTAAAAATACGAATACAATTTCAAAAATTATTAAAGATGAAATTAAAAATGAAATGGCTAATTACTCAAATATTAGCTTTAACAAAGTACCGATGAAATTCGAGTCAAGTACTCCGAAGAAAGAACATATAAGTACTAATGGTGAAGATGAGACACAAAAGTCTTTTTATAAGACAAATGGTGATGAAAATTTCTATTCTCAAGAGGATACAATAGAGAATGATGATATTAATGTTTCAACAAATCCGATAGATTTATTCCGGTTGGGTAAAAAAAATATGTTGGATACTCTATATGGACCACATAAAAATTCTAGTGGAGAATGGAAATTTGGTAACAGCAATATAAAAATAACTGACGATAAAATTGAGGTAGGAAACCAAATGTGGCTCCTTACACCAGGTCTTTATCAGTTAATGTTTTATTCAAAACCAATGAATTACAAGAAGATTTTAATTGAAACAAATGCTCATAAAAGAGATTATAAATCCGATGGACAGCTAAAAGGCACCAGAGCATATAAATATCGAAACATTATAAGTAAATTATTTAAAAATGATAAGACAGGAAGTGGTTTAATGAAATTTAATTCAAATAAATCAAATTATATATGTATATTGGAATGATCCAAATGAGTTGGTTGATCGCCTTCGGCTATTGATAGCATCACAAGTCGCTGGTCATAATAATCATAATAATGAAATAGTCTCAATAATTGAAGAATTGCGAGAAGCTGATATTATGATATAAAATCTAATGAATATCTTGCAAATTAATTAATAAGTGCATATCATTCAACATGTGTGAATATCACATCTATTGAAGCTTGAAATTATGAAATATAAAAAGTAATATATAAAATGCTTCAACGCTGTTTATTATCAATGTGGATAACATTAACATCATTTGTCCGCAAAACTAGAAGATTATTTTGGAAGAAAAAGATGCAATCTAAAAAATGCTCATACACATATAAAAAAAAAAAAAAAAAAAAAAAAAAAAAATCACAAAATCACAAAATCACAAGAGACATACATATAAAAATCAAAAATGACTACAAAACGAATTCTTGTAAATGATTTGCATAAACAATTAGATGATTTGTGACATTTAGATGTTAGATGTAGAATTAGATGATTTGTGTGATGAACATATATTTGTGGCAAGCTGATCTGGTCTGGTTTATCAGATCAGGTGTCTGCTGGCTGTTCTGATTTATCAGATTAGGTATTTTTAGCTGTTCTGATTTATCAGATTAGGTATTTTTAGCTGTTCTAGTCTTTTAGATGGTATGATATTAATAAACGACATCAAGCTGATAAAATACTTGAAAATCGTGCTTGGGAAAGAGTTTTAGCCGAGGATAGTAGTATTGGCGAGAAAACAAATGCATATTCTGTAAGCAACGCAATGAAAGCAAAAGTTAAATTTGGAATGGGGGTAAAGGGTCAATACAAAAGTGGAAAGAAAATTTTTAACGATGCGGTAAGAATGGCTACAAAAAGTTTAAAGAAGGAAAAACCCAGAGATATTAATGACGCTATTAAAATTGCACGTAGAGTTATCAATGAATCTCTAAAAGGAAAAAAATCTAAAGTTGTTATACCTCGCATAATAAATGTTCCCAAAATTGGAGGTTTCTTGCCTTTAGTATCAATTCTTACAGCACTCGGAGCCTTAGGTAGTCTATCTTCTGGTGGATCAGCTATTGCTAAAGCAATTAACACTGCTAGAAATGCTAAGCAAAATCTTGATGAGGCCATTAAACATAATAAAACAATGGAGGCTATTGCAATGGGAAAAGGATTATTTCTTAAGCCATATAAAAAGGGATATGGTCTTGTATGTAATAAATCATCAAAAAACTGTTAAAGATGCTACCCAAAAGACCACTCACTGATGTTGATTTAAGGATGTTTGCCACACATATTCCCTATTTTAGAGGTATTTTTATGCTAGACTCACTCCCCAAACGTCCTAGACTCAAAGAATGTGGAATTATTAATTTAGATTCATCAATTGGCTATGGAACACATTGGGTAGCATACTATAAAAATAATCAACAAAATGAATATTTTGATAGTTTTGGAAATTTGCAGCCACCGTTGGAAGTAGTAAAATACTTGGGTAGAAATTTAGAATATAACTACAATCAACATCAAAAATATAATTCGTTTAATTGTGGACATTTATGCCTACAATTTTTGTATGAAATTTATAATAAATGAAAAGAAAACTTTTTTAAATAAACTATATAATTTTGTTTTATTTAATAACATTTGATTACATTTTAATTCCATACTGCATATGTACTATTTTGAAGAATAATATATTCATTATTTAAATTGAATTGCTCCAGCTGCAATTGATATGATTTCTCGTGTACTCCAGCTTCTTTTTTAATGCAGTAATTTCCAGAGGATAATTCCACTAGTTCTTCTTCAGTCATGGCGTTATATCTAGTTGGTAGAAATATAATGTTATTTTCGACTTCAAGTCTTATGCATTTGTCAAATTTAGTTTTAATTCGTATGGCTTTCAACACAGTATAGGATTTTAAATTCTCCATGTCTTTAATATAGAGAATTGGTTTACTGTTGAAATTATTAAATTTATTAATTAGGGATGATGAAATATCCATTTTTGACTTTACTATTGGACTGCTTTTTATTTAATGATTGTTCTTACATTCCTATAATTAAAATTAAGGAAAATAATTGAAAAATGTCTTATTAAAACAATATTTAGAGAATAACATTTTTTTCACACACAGAAATTTAAAATTTTTCCTTTATATTTTCACACTCATCATTAATATTTTTGTTTAAACAATTTAGAAAAATAAAAATTTATCACATTCCAAAAAAACAACAACCAAAAATAAGACGAACCCTAATTTAATTTTTATTTTCAATTTTTAATTTTTATTTTTTAATTTTCAATTTTTAATTTTTATTTTTCAATTTTTAATTTTTATATTCCACTGAAACTTTTAATGGGATTTGCTGAAGATTTCAATAAAGTAATTTTAAAATCTAAACATGAATTAATTTTTACTGCGTAGTAAAAGTGATGAGGCATGGTGTATTCAACAGCAAATACTGAAAAAACCCAAAATAAAAATTACAAATATTTCATGGAGAATTCCTCATGTACACTTATCGGATTTTAGTAAATTAAATATGATGAAAGTGATAAAAACGGAGAAAACTTACCAATAGCATTCCACAGTTGGGACTGTCATTATAATCCTCAACTAACAACTGGAAATACTAACATTTGGAATGTAAAGTTAGCTACCAACAGAGAACGTCCTTGTTTTGCATTAATAATAGCATTCCAAAATGATAATAAATTTGTTCACTACAATTTAACTAACCTCAAAGTTCACTTGAATTCAGAATCATATCCTTATGATGATCTTAATATTAAATTTGCTAATGAACGCTTTGCTATTCTCTATGATATGTATGTGATGATATGTATGATTTCAACAAAACTATTATATGAGAGATCCTCAACCCATCCTGAATTGTCAAGAATTTAAACATACTGCTCCTATTATTGTCATTGATGTGAGCCATCAAAATGAATCTACTACAAACGGCCCAATTGATATAAAAATTGAGTTTGAGACAAGCAGTAATATTCCAGAAAACACGTCTACCTATTTTATTCTCATCCATGATCGATTAATTGAATATAATCCTTTAACTGTTCAAGTACGCAAAGTTGTTTAAATAAATGACAATATGCCAAAAAATAGCATTAAAAAAAAATTAAATTTTCCTCAAACACAGTTATTTTCATAATTTTTTCTAAAATCTTTATAAAATATCATCTATTACATAAGAAATATTTAAAAAAATTAATTTAAGTCTAAATAAAATAAAAATTATAATACAATTAACAGTTAATACAATGTTTTATTTACATCTTCCAAATCAATATTTGTAAATATATCATCATCACTATCAATCTCCATAAACATATCACTAATATTATTATGAACATTTAAATTATTATTTTCAAATATCAGAAACAATGATATTAAATCCAACACTACGAGAGAGAATTGACACCTTTCTTTTTGAATATGATGGACACATTTCTTTTGAGGATCTCCATTATATATTAAACTTTACGAATATAATGGATGAATTTGAAAATAAGGAGTGCCTAGACTCGATAC
>CM037853.1:187100836-187219450 GCA_021234595.1 Delia radicum
TTTTTTCTCAAAAGTTAAAGACTACTGTCATTTCACAGGCAACTATAGAGAACCTGCTCATAGCGATTGTAATTTAAAATGTATTAAACCTAAATTTATTCCTGTATTTTTTCACAACTTCTCTGCATACGATTGTCATATGTTCTTTAAATATCTAAATACTATTTGAAATAGTTATATACGTGTAGTTCCTCTCAACAAGGAATTATATATATCGTTATCTTTATATCTACCAGTTTTTGAACATACGACTAAAGAAAAATTTGAAATAAGATTTCTCGATTCTTTCAGATTTATGTCTTCCAGCTTAGATTCTCTAGCAAAAAATCTAAATGCTGATGATTTGTATATTGTCCGCAAAAACTTCGTTGATGAAAATCATTTTAATTTAATTAGGAGAAAGGGTGTTTTTCCATACTCCTATATAGACTCTTTCGAAAGATTTAATGAAACTGAACTCCCCAGTCGAGATAAGTTTTTTAACATTTTAACTGAAGCGGAATGCTCTGAAGAAGACTATGAACATTAGGGTGATAACTTTTTTTGGACAACATTCTCCCCAGGGGTTTTCTAATGGCAAATATTGTATTAATGATAAAAAAAACTATTTCAGTTCAATTTGGTAAAAAAACCTTGCGCACCGACAGCGATTTCTAAAATGCCTTTAATATGTTTTTTTTTAAATTTTTTTTAATAACAATTTTTTTAAAATATGGTTTTTACATATGTAAGTAAGCAAATTTGGAAGAAAACTATTCCATTGACTCGAAAACGGACTTTACTATTGATATCAGCATGCCTTAATTATATAGATGTGATGGTCAGACGTTGAGGCATCAAAAAAAGTTTTTTTTAACTTTGTTTGATTCAAAACTTTAACGCGTTTGGTGCGGAACCTTTTTAACGATAGCGAAAAACTAAAAACGCAGTTCTTAATATTTGTCCATGCCCTACACAATTATGTCTGGGGAGATTTGATATTTGCAAAAAATGCAAAAAGTTATCACCCTAATGAACATGCTAAAACTGTCTGGAGAGAATTTAGATGTAATAATCTGTTGGATTACGCAAAACTCTATTTAAAAACGGATGTGCGCTTGTTGGCGGACATTTTTCAAAACTTTAGGAAAGTTTGTAAACCTATATATAAATTAGATCCACCCCATTTTGATACCGCCCCAGGTCTTTCATGGGACGCAATGCTCAAGACGACAAAGAAAGAATTAGAGCTATTCACAGATAAAGATATGTATCTCTTTATACAAAATGGAATAAGGGGGGGTCTCGTGCAATGTTCGCAGAGACATGCTAAAGCCAATCATAAGTATATGGATGATTTTGATAGTACAAAACCATCAGAATATTTTGCTTACTTAGATGCAAATAATTTGTACGGGTGGGCAATGTCCCAGTATCTTCCAACTGGACAGTTTGAGTGGCTCGACGAGAACTCCTTAACAAATTTCGATACCAATAAAATATCAGATACTTCTCCTATCGGATACATTTTGGAAGTTGATTTAACTTATCCACACTCTCTCCATGAACTTCACAATGACCTTCCTTTTGCCTCCGAGAACAAAATAGTTGGAAAATCAAAATTCAAAAAACTTATTGCAGACTTGACCAATAAATCAAAGTATCTGATTCATTATCGAAACCTTAAGCAATGTCTTGCAAATGGTTTAATTTGTACTAAATATCATAGAGGAATAAAATTTAGTCAATCACCATGGCTTCAGAAATATATAAACTTAAATCAGTGGTCGGCAGAAAGAGAGAGTATGAATGTATTGGTGTTTTACACTGTAAGAAATAAGTTTAGCTTTTTATACTAATATAAACTAATATTAGAAAGACGTAATTTTTTTGTATGCAGTTAATCTCCGAAATTACTTTTCCGATTTAATAAAATTGTTTACCAATAATTAAAAAGTATAAAAAGACCCGATAGGTCAGTGGTACAAAAAATCAAGCAGTGGCTAACCGAGATATTGTAATTAAATGACTGGCAGAACACTTATTTAAGACTCTTTGTCAGTGTTTCCAAAAAGCGTTTTTCCAGTATTTGTTCACAGAAATAGCAATGCTATTCAGTCAGAACTTGCTATTCAGTCAGAACTTGCCAATGGTACAAATGTCTAACCAGTTATATTTTAAAAATGAGTGCACTTATATTTTAAAAATGATGATGCTTTGTTTAAAAAAGTTTGCAGTCAGAAGGTTTCAAGTTCGATCCCTGGCATAATTTTTTTTTGTGATTTTTTACACATTGTAATATTTTTTAATGCATAAAATTTTTGTCTCCCAATTTTTCTTGCGTTTTCCCAACGTTGGCAAGCTGGTTTTAGCAATCCTTATGTCAGTGCTAGCATATTTGTGCAACAATAGGTTACACAGCAGTTATCATTCACATACGTTCTAAGCTATCAATTACTTATTATGTCTTATTAGATCAGTGGGTACGGCTCATTTAAAGAAAATAACAATGATTGTTCCCACTCAACGTTCGACATTTTTAATTTAAACTGTATGAAAAACAAAATAAATACCTATAATAAAAAAACCATTGATTTTATTTCTGTTAAATTTTTAGAGTGTACTTAATTTCTTTAACAAAGCGACATATACTTGCTTCTTTGAAAGCTAACACGCTAATGATGAAAATAATTGTATTTTTATCCTCTGAGCAGTAAGTTTTGTTGACGTTCGTGTTCTAAATGTGTAAAAAGCCGAATGTGTTCGGCTCCTGAGTGCTATGGGTGCCGATCACTGACTTAAATACAGCCCATAGACCACAAGCACAAAATGATTTTAAGAAAAATTTCTTTAAACTCCTGAATAATGCCGTCTATGGCAAAACGATGGAGAATGTGGACAAGAGGGTAGATGTTAAAATAGCTCAAAACTGTGTCCTGTCGCTGGTCTGAACGGGTGATTAATGTGGCCAGACTGTTGACGTTGCCGGTATGCTCGCGTATGCGCGGCTTTAGCTCGCCGGATTGGGAGTAGTTCTTGTCAACAAACCTGATCGGCTAGACAGGGACAAAAAAATTCATACCGGTCTTAAAGTGGCTCAAAGATCTTACGAGTCCACGAAAAATCAAGCAAAATAAAATAAATAAAAAGGGGACCGAAGCAATGGAAACCAAAGTAGAAAAACCAAAACGTAAAATAAAAGAAAAAATTATAACCGAAAGGTGTGAGTGCACCAATATACGACACTGCCCTAATCGTTTTAACTTAAAAATGTTGGTTGGCAGATGTTGTGCCAACTAAGGCGGCCCTCCCACAAAAGATCTACGTAGACCTCACCGTGACAAACCGTATGCCATTTCACAGGTTGTCCCAAATTCACCTCCACTTACCTTTGTCACCCTACTACCACCTGTTAAATAATTTATTCACTCATTGTTTAATTTTTTTCTAAAAACGTTATAAAAATTAACCTTTATTAAAAACTAAATTCATATTGCGCATGTAATGCTGAATTAGTAAATCTTTATGCACGTCATTAACAATTTCTTTGCTTTTTAATATAAATTTTTTTGAAATATAACAAAATATTTTGTTTAAAATATTAAATTGAATCGGGATTTTTTTTGTTTGTTTTTTCTTTTTTTTTTTAAAGCAATATTTTAACCGGGATGGTGATAACTCCAAAAATTATCTAATTAAATAATATTTACGATTAGTTCCGGTATAAAAAAAATTACCAAAAATTAGATTTTAATTCAATTTATAAATTTTTCTCGTTGCAGGTAGAACAGTTTATATTATTTCTTATTTTGCAGCTCGTCTCCGCCGCCTTTTCTTATTCGGGAAGTTTCTTTTGGCTCTTAAAAAAAAGGATTGGTCCGTCCGTGAGGTGTCCAAGTTGGTACGTTGTGTGCGTCCCTTTTTTTTATTACAAATTATTTTAAAAAAATTTGTTTTAATTTTAATATTTTTATTCACTTATTTTTTTTTTGTTTGTTTTTATAAGCTTGTATAACTTATTTCCGTTTTTTTTTTCCTAGGAGAAACATACACCTTCAAGGCTTAACCTGCCTTCCTAAAACCTCGACCCTAGGCCTGAGCTCAACCCTACGGACTAGTTTTACACAACTAACTAAGGTAAGAAAATGTTTCCCTTGTATGTATATATATTTATTGAAAAATATATTTTTTTAAAAAAAATAAAATAAAATCAAAAATAAAACAAATTCGGGGTTTTTTTTTTACACTGTCCAGTCAGTCTAGTCGTACGAGGTAAGACTGTAAGTCCTGAACCCTTTTCTTTAAAAAAAAAAACACAAAAGCAATACCTAGCACCCCAGGTGTGGCGGTGCTGATTTTCCCACGTAGTGCTGGAGGACGTCAACGGCTTTATGTGCTGATGGTGCCGGATGTTATTGCTGGTTACCCAAGATGAGGTGATGTTAATTTTCCTCAAATAATGGCCCAGGCAGTGCGATTTCAGTAAAATGTTGTTTGTTTTTATTTGTAATTATTTATTAAATTTTAATTAATAAAGAAAACGATTTAAAAAGCTCGGGTTAAATTCCTTTAATTTAATTTGCGTTTTTTTTATATCTTTTTTTTTAGCAACTGCCTGGTATCGGTTCCAAAAAGAGAAAGAAAGAAGAAAAGGACGGAAGTTCCCTCCATTTTCCGTAAAGTCAATTGTATCTTCGGTTGACATTTCTATTTCGACCAGTTTTTTTATAATTATCAGCTGTTTCTATGTTTTGCATGTTAAATGAATTGCATTTTCTTCTTCTTCTATTTCTGTTTTAAAACCGGTTAAAATCATAACCCCTTGAGGGCAGACGTGACAACTGGGAGAGTAAAGATAAAAATCGTAAAGGGGTACGATATTTTGTTTCTCGACCCAATTTTGAAAGCATTGCAAAGTTTTTCCGATGACTTGTTTGCAGTTCAAATGTCTATAGTTGATATATTATATGACAAACCCATATATATAGGGTTTGCCGTACTTGAATTATCTTGCTTATCAAAAAGTGCACTTTTTATTATTCCATCCAAACTATGTGTGGCCTATTTAACGGGCTCCGTTCTCCTCGCCTTGCCGTCTACTTTTTCAAGACTTAGGATGATTGAGTCTAGGTCAATATCCTATTAACAAAGGGGCTGTATCGTATATATATAATTCATCAAGAATTATCTTCATAACGCGCTGCCATTTATTATTTAAAAATTTGATGGACGTCTCCCTCAAATTTATATTAGTCTCATTTGAAACTATAAGCACCTCTAACAATATTCAGTAAGGGTAAATATACTGTTAGTAATTACTAACGTATTTGCATCTGGGTAGAGATGTTATGATATAATGAAGTATAAGAATCAATTTTTTGATGTTTGATGCATCCGTATAGTCTGCACAAGTGTTGAATCTGCTGCTTTTGAGAGCAACGAAATCGAATCAATTCTTTATTCCGTAAAAAAAATATTCAAAGTTTCTTTGTTGTTAATTTATGGGAATTAAAATTATATTCCCTTAATAATGATGATTTGACTTAGCAAAGTCTACAAAAAAAAAAATAATTTCAAAGACTCTACTACTTCAATTCACTATTACTTTAGAAAATTCCCAATGTCAATTCGCCTGTTATAAGGGTTTTTCTTGTTGTTTGCAAGGAAAACTATAACGAATTTTTATCCATTGGTCATGGCATCATTTTCATAAATACAAAAATGATTCATTAAATTTTCTTTAATACATGAGAAACTTTAATTCTGTGTCATTGGAAATTTTCCGAATTTCCAATTTTAGTTTAGAAATTTATATAGAAACAAAAAATTGATAATATTAATAATTGGACATTCAAAAATATTTTTTTAAAAATTCCATGGAGTTTATTATACTTCATTATATTTGGTCGGTTTTAAAAAAAAATAAATTAATGATTAAATAGTGTGGCATACTTTTGTGCACAGATTAGTGCTGCCATTTAATCATTTTCTCGCATTCCTAGTGTTGGATAAATGATTCCAAATAAGGATAACTTTAATATAAAGTTATTAAATTTTCGTAAATATAAGATTTTTGGCACTTTAATGCACATGAAAGTGCGGCCAGTTCTTTAAAATCAAGAATAAAATTTACAGTGTAAAACACTGGTCTTATCCATCTCTGTCAATAATGCAACCCATTACATATGCAAAAATCAAGTTTACATTGATTTACTTAAACTAAGTTTAATTGGGCTGTTATTAACAGGGATTTCGATTTGTTAGTTGTTTTCAGTAATTAAAAAAAAATTATATATTTGTCGTGGCATTCGTTATCCGTCACCTTCAGGTAGACAGATCCCAATTGCAACGGCAAATATAGGTCATACATCATTTGATGACCGGTAGATTTTTATTGGACTAGGGGAGTGTCCCGTAGGAGTCACCATAGTCAATAAAAATAGCTATTAGTTTGTTAGTAATTTTTTAATAATCAATGAACTTCAAATAATATTCACTGATCTTGAAAAGACAATAATCTTTTATTAAAATATTTTTTTTTTATTTAATTTGAACTTTCTTTCTCTTTTTTTGTGTTAATTTCAATTAACTAATTTCATATTGTTTCTTTCGTATTGGTAATTATAATATATCAATACCATGTTTAAACAATCCTCTGTTTTTGCAATGTGAAAATGTTTAAAGAGACATAGATAAATAAAATTTATTTTCTTTGAATAGATTTATATTTGTTTGTTAAAAAAAATTGTTTAAAGATCTTTTTGTAATTAATTGAATTGTGTGAAAAGACCACGGTAGTTAATTAATTACTTTTCAATATTTTCAATAAAAATTAAACTTATAATTTTTTTTTTTCTTTAATTTATAATTTTTAAATTCAAGTTTAAAATTTTGAATTTATAATTTTCAAATTTTAAAACAATTTTATAATTTTAAAAATGTTTAATTTAAATTAAAATTTATAATTATTATATTAAAACTTATAACTTTTAAATGAAAATTATAATTTATAAATTAAAATTTATAATTTTTTGATTAAAATTTATAACTTTATAATCACAACATTAAAATTGTTGCTGTGATTTTTAATATTAAATTCCTTTGCACGGAATTTTGCCAATAAATAGAAATTTTTATAATATTCAAAAATTTCAATTTAGAATGTTTTAAAGTTTTTTTTTTTTTTACATAAAACATT
This sequence comes from Delia radicum, assembly GCA_021234595.1. NCBI lineage: Eukaryota > Metazoa > Arthropoda > Insecta > Diptera > Anthomyiidae > Delia > Delia radicum. The sequence continues at coordinate 187,108,014 of CM037853.1, forward strand.
TTTAAAAGAAATTTAAAATTAATTTAGATGATAAATATCATTTAATTTAAAAAAATATTAATTGAATTTTATATAACTCAGTTTTTTTTTTCGTATTCTTATACACATTTTTTTTTTCACTGATCTTTTTTTTTTTAAAACTTTATAATTTAAATATTTAAATTATTTTTTTTTGTGTTTGTTGTGCAATATGAATTGTTCAAAAAAAAATGTAGTTAGAAAAAAAATTTAATATTTAACATCTGAACTTGTACTGTACGGAACAGACGATGCTATAGCTTACCTTGTTTAAATCTGTTAGTAGATAGGAAATGGGGCCTTTGTAACGAAAAAGCAGCGCAGTCGGCAGAGGAAGCAGCGCAGTCGGCATGATGATTTTGCCCTATTGAAAAAAAAATAAATTTTCTGGCGCAGTGAAAAAAATAAATTTTCAAAAAATTTAAAAAATAAATTTAAAAAAAAATTTTCAAAAAATTTGCGCAGTGAAAAAAATAAATTTAAAAAAATAAATTTTCAAAAAATTTGCGCAGTGAAAAAAATAAATTTAAAACAATTTGTGCAGTGAAAAAAATAAATTTAAAAAAATAAATTTTCAAAAAATTTGTGCAGTGAAAAAAATAAATTTTCAAAAAATTTGTGCAGTGAAAAAAATAAATTTAAAAAAATAAATTTTCAAAAAATTTGTGCAGTGAAAAAAATAAATTTAAAAAAATTTGTGCAGTGAAAAAAATAAATTTAAAAAAATAAATTTTCAAAAAATTGGTGCAGTGAAAAAAATAAATTTTCAAAAAATTTGTGCAGTGAAAAAAATAAATTTAAAAAAATAAATTTTCAAAAAATTTGTGCAGTGAAAAAAATAAATTTAAAAAAATAAATTTTCAAAAAAATTTGTGGAGTGAAAAAAATAAATTTAACAAAATAAATTTTCAAAAAATTTGCGCAGTGAAAAAAATAAATTTAAATGAAAAAAGTGGAATTTCTGACTCAGTGAAAAAAGATAAATTTTCATAAACATCTGGCCCAGTAAAAATTCTGTGTGTGGAAAATTTACATAGAGATGTGAAAATATAGCTTATTTTAAAATATGTGTGTGTGTGTGTGTGTGTGTGGAGAATATTTTTATTACACAATTATGTTTTACCGACGGCTTTTCACAATTTTACATCTATGAAAAAAAGAAGAATTTTCTGCCCCAGTAAAAAAAGAAGAATTTTCTGCCCCAGTTTTTCACTGGGATGATGGGATTATGTGCATAGAAAATTCTTTGTGTTTACATTATGAAAATATTTTTGAGAAGAATTTGTACACAATATAATCAAATTAGTGTAATATTTAAAATATGTGGATGACAGTATTATGTCAAGTGTTTTAGGTGACATAGTAAAATTTGGATACTATTTAAAATGTGTTTACATTATGAAAATATTTTTGAGAAGAATTTGTACACAATATAATCAAATTAGTGTAATATTTAAAATATGTGGATGACAGTATTATGTCAAGTTTTTTAGGCGACATGATAAACATTTGTCTAATATTTAAATTGTGTTTGCATTATGAGAATATTTTTGAGTGAACAGATCAAATCATGATCAAACACATCTTGTACGTCGCGTTGATATACATGTAAAATTTTTTATAGGGATCAGCCTACAGACATAATGTGTCAAGTGTTTTAGGTGACATAGTAAAATTTGGATACTATTTAAAATAATACACAAGACAGTGTATTTTGTATATTTTTCATTTTATTCATTTATTAAACGCTTAGATGTTTATACAGTAGATATCGGATATAAGCACATTTCATATAAGAACAAATCGCATATAAGAAAGATTAGCAAAAACACCGAGCCTTTTTGCCTATTCTCAGTGTAAAAATTGCTTCATATAAGAAAAACACGTATAAGAAAAACACTGATATAAGAAATGTTTGTCAAACACCAAAGCTGACAAACGTATCTGAAATGGTTTCATATAAGAAAGTATTTAAGATTGTTGTCAAACTGTGAACTGATTTTATTTTAGTTATTTTGTTTTTTTATATACTGAATTGTTTTGTTTAATAAAATGTTTTTCTTTAAAACTTTTTTTTACTTTTCTTTAAACATTTTAATTTTAGAGAATATATTCGTATAAGAAACAACTTTCTTATATACGATATTTCCATATAAGAAAAAATCGCATATAAGAACGAAATCTCTGGCTTTTTTTGAGTTTCTTATATCCGATATCTACTGTAATACATTTCAATAAAATTAATTATAGATCGTTTTCTCTGTCTATAGACAAAACAGCTACAAGTATCAGGTCCCTCTCCGCAACTATCAATAGACCATGGACAATCAATGAAATGTTCCCCATGTATCGAGTCTAGGCACTCCTTATTTTCAAATTCATCCATTATATTCGTAAAGTTTAATATATAATGGAGATCCTCAAAAGAAATGTATCCATCATATTTAAAAAGAAAGGTGTCAATTCTCTCTCTCGTAGTGTTGGTATTAATATCATTGTTTCTGATATTTGAAAATAATAATTTAAATGTTCATAATAATATTAGTGATATGTTTATGGAGATTGATAGTGATGATGATATATTTACAAATATTGATTTGGAAGATGTAAATAAAACATTGTATTAATTTTTAATTGTATTATAATTTTTATTTTATTTAGATTTAAATTAATTTTTTTAAATATTTCTTATGTAATAGATGATATTTTATAAAGATTTTAGAAAAAATTATGAAAATAACTGTGTTTGAGGAAAATTTGATTTTTCATGTTGACAAATACGACTATATGTTTTTGGCATATTGTCATTTATTTAAACAACTTTGCGTACTTGAACAGTTAAAGGATTATATTCAATTAATCGATCATGGATGAGAATACAATAGGCAGACGTGTTTTCTGGAATATTACTGCTTGTCTCAAACTCAATTTTTATATCAATTGGACCGTTTGTAGTAGATTCATTTTGATGGCTCACATCAATGAAAATAATAGGAGCAGTATGTTTAAATTCTTGACAATTCACAATTGGTTGAGGTTCTTTCATATAATAGTTTCATATAATTTGATTTTTCATGTTGACAAATACGACTATATGTTTTTGGCATATTGTCATTTATTTAAACAACTTTGCGTACTTGAACAGTTAAAGGATTATATTCAATTAATCGATCATGGATGAGAATACAATAGGCAGACGTGTTTTCTGGAATATTACTGCTTGTCTCAAACTCAATTTTTATATCAATTGGACCGTTTGTAGTAGATTCATTTTGATGGCTCACATCAATGACAATAATAGGAGCAGTATGTTTAAATTCTTGACAATTCACAATTGGTTGAGGTTCTTTCATATAATAGTTTTGTTGAAATCTCACATACATATCATAGAGAATAGCAAAGCGTTCATTAGCAAATTTAATATTAAGATCATCATAAGGATATGATTCTGAATTCAAGTGTACTTTGAGGTTAGTTAAATTGCAGTGAACAAATTTATTATCATTTTGGAATGCTATTATTAATGCAAAACGAGGACGTTCTCTGTTGGTAGCTAACTTTACATTCCAAATGTTAGTATTTCCAGTTGTTAGTTGAGGATTATAATGACAGTCCCAACTGTGGAATGCTATTGGTAAGTTTTCTCCGTTTTTATCACTTTCATCATATTTAATTTACTAAAATCCGATAAGTGTACATGAGGAATTCTCCATGAAATATTTGTAATTTTTATTTTGGGTTTTTCAGTATTTGCTGTTGAATACACCATGCCTTCATCACTTTTACTACGCAGTAAAAATTAATTCATGTTTAGATTTTAAAATTACTTTATTGAAATCTTCAGCAAATCCCAGTAAGACTTTTAGTGGAATATAAAAATTAAAAATTGAAAAATAAAAATTAAAAATTGAAAATTAAAAAATAAAAATTAAAAATTGAAAATAAAAATTAAATTAGGGTTCTTCTTATTTTTGGTTGTTGTTTTTTTTGGAATGTGATAAATTTTTTACAGTTATATTAGTTTTTTGTTTTTATATACATCGAGATTATTTTTATGTTATTTTCAATTTATAACGAGCTTTCAACCTCCGTATATTTACAAAAATAAAGCAAATCAAACATATTAGCTAGGTTGATACTAGTATTTCGATCTGGCTAAAGATCTCATCAGAACCCGAAGTTTTAGAAAAGCTAGAGCCTATATAATAGGCAGAACTTTAACAAAAAACCTATTAATAATCAATTTTGCTCCATTCTTGTCTTCTTAGTAATCAACCACGTGGTTAGGTCTTTTCCTAACAAGCATCATGACGTTACTAAACTTTGAAGACCAAAAATGTTCTATTTATATAAAAAATTTTTAGTGTGTACTCTGGCTCAAGTAATATTTTTTACAGTTATATTAGTTTTTTGTTTTTATATACATCGAGATTGTTTTTATGTTATTTTCAATTTATAACGAGCTTTCAACCTCCGTATATTTACAAAAATAAAGCAAATCAAACATATTAGTTAGGTTGATACTAGTATTTCGATCTGGCTAAAGATCTCATCAGAACCCGAAGTTTTAGAAAAGCTAGAGCCTATATAATAGGCAGAACTTTAACAAAAAACCTATTAATAATCAATTTTGCTCCATTCTTGTCTTCTTAGTAATCAACCACGTGGTTAGGTCTTTTCCTAACAAGCATCATGACGTTACTAAACTTTGAAGACCAAAAATGTTCTATTTATATAAAAAATTTTTAGTGTGTACTCTGGCTCAAGTAATATTTTTTACAGTTATATTAGTTTGTTGTTTTTATATACATCGAGATTATTTTTATGTTATTTTCAATTTATAACGAGCTTTCAACCTCCGTATATTTACAAAAATAAAGCAAATCAAACATATTAGCTAGGTTGATACTAGTATTTCGATCTGGCTAAAGATCTCATCAGAACCCGAAGTTTTAGAAAAGCTAGAGCCTATATAATAGGCAGAACTTTAACAAAAAACCTATTAATAATCAATTTTGCTCCATTCTTGTCTTCTTAGTAATCAACCACGTGGTTAGGTCTTTTCCTAACAAGCATCATGACGTTACTAAACTTTGAAGACCAAAAATGTTCTATTTATATAAAAAATTTTAGTGTGTACTCTGGCTCAAGTAATATTTTTTACAGTTATATTAGTTTTTTGTTTTTATATACATCGAGATTGTTTTTATGTTATTTTCAATTTATAACGAGCTTTCAACCTCCGTATATTTACAAAAATAAAGCAAATCAAACATATTAGCTAGGTTGATACTAGTATTTCGATCTGGCTAAAGATCTCATCAGAACCCGAAGTTTTAGAAAAGCTAGAGCCTATATAATAGGCAGAACTTTAACAAAAAACCTATTAATAATCAATTTTGCTCCATTCTTGTCTTCTTAGTAATCAACCACGTGGTTAGGTCTTTTCCTAACAAGCATCATGACGTTACTAAACTTTGAAGACCAAAAATGTTCTATTTATATAAAAAATTTTTAGTGTGTACTCTGGCTCAAGTAATATTTTTTACAGTTATATTAGTTTTTTGTTTTTATATACATCGAGATTATTTTTATGTTAAATTTATTTTTCTAAATTGTTTAAACAAAAATATTAATGATGGGTGTGAAAATATAAAGGAAAAATTTTAAATTTCTGTGTGTGAAAAAATGTTATTCTCTAAATATTGTTTTAATAAGATGGTTTTATTATTTTAGGTGTGGAGGATATTTTTTGGCTAGAAGCGTGAAACAAGGGGCGGTCATATGTTTTAGAACTCTTTAATCTACAATGTAAAATTTATGTTGAATTTGTATAGGAAGCAAAACTCTGCTTGCTAACATATTGTTCGCAACTAAAATGTGTTTACATCAATAAAATTCTTTGAGTAGTTTTATGCCATCACTAAGGAGGGTTGTAATGAATAATAAAATAGGAATTAAAACTTTGTTTGACACCATATTGCTTAAAACTATTTAAAATTTGTTTAGGGTCAAAGTAAAAGACAATTTGTATTTACACATGTTTTAATATTAATTTGTTTATTAAACACTTAGATGTTTATGATACATTTCAATAAGATTAATTACAGCTTGACTTCTATGTCTATAGATGAAGCAGTTGCAAGTATCTGGTCCCTCTATGCAACTATCAATAGACCATATACAATCGATAAAATGCTCCCCATGCATCGAGTCTAAGCACTCCTTATTTTCAAATTTATCCATTGTATTCATAAAGTTTAATATGAAATGGAGATCCTCAAAGGAAATGTAGCCATCATACTCAAAAGCAATGCGTTAATTCTTTCGCGTAGTGTCGGAAATTCCATCATTATTTCAAGATTGATGTTTCTCCTTATCTCTATTTTTTAATACTAATTAAAAAATTTATTTTTCTTAATGTGAGAAGAGGATACTTGACAAATATATCCCCAAACTACTAATTATATAAGAGTGAGGGAATACAATGATTTATCATGCACTTTCCTTCACTCTGGATCGATCAATTGGAGGGTGGAGTTAAGGCATTAGACATTTTTCAATTATTTTCCTTAATTTTAATTATAGGAATGTAAGAACAATCATTCAATAAAAAGCAGTCCAATAGTAAAGTCAAAAATGGATATTTCATCATCTCTAATTAATAAATTTAATAATTTCAACAGTAAACCAATTCTCTATATTAAAGACATGGAGAATTTAAAATCCTATACTGTGTTGAAAGCCATACGAATTAAAACTAAATTTGCCAAATGCATAAGACTTGAAGTCGAAAATAACATTATATTTCTACCAACTAGATATAACGCCATGACTGAAGAAGAACTAGTGGAATTATCCTCTGGAAATTACTGCATTAAAAAAGAAGCTGGAGTACACGAGAAATCATATCAATTGCAGCTGGAGCAATTCAATTTAAATAATGAATATATTATTCTTCAAAATAGTACATATCCAGTATGGAATTAAAATGTAAATAAATATTATTAAATAAAACAAAATTATATAGTTTATTTAAAAAATTTTTCTTTTTATTTATTATAAATTTCATACAAAAATTGTAGGCATAAATGTCCACAATTAAACGAATTATATTTTTGATGTTGATTGTAGTTATATTCTAAATTTCTACCCAAGTATTTTACTACTTCCAACGGTGGCTGCAAATTTCCAAAACTATCAAAATATTCATTTTGTTGATTATTTTTATAGTATGCTACCCAATGTGTTCCACAGCCAATTGATGAATCTAAATTAATAATTCCACATTCTTTGAGTCTAGGACGTTTGGGGAGTGAGTCTCGCATAAAAATACCTCTAAAATAGGGAAGATGTGTGGCAAACATCCTTAAATCAACATCAGTGAGTGGTCTTTTGGGTAGCATCTTTAACAGTTTTTTGATGATTTATTACATACAAGTCCATATCCTTTTTTATATGGCTTAAGAAATAAGCCTTTTCCCATTGCAATAGCCTCCATTGTTTTATTATGTTTAATGGCCTCATCAAGATTTTGCTTAGCATTTTTAGCATTGTTAATTGCTTTAGCAAGTAGCTGCTCCACCAGAAGATAGACTACCTAAGGCTCCGAGTGCTGTAAGAATTGATACTAAAGGCAAGAAACCTCCAATTTTGGGAACATTTATTATGCGAGGTATAACAACTTTAGATTTTTTTCCTTTTAGAGATTTATTGATAACTCTACGTGCAATTTTAATAGCGTCATTAATATCTCTGGGTTTTTCCTTCTTTAAACTTCTTGTAGCCAATCTTATTGCAGCCTTAAAAATTTCCTTTCCTCTCTTATCTTTCTCCTTTAATCCCATTCCAAATTTAACTTTTGCTTTCATTGCGTTGCTTACGAGATATGCGTTAGTTTTCTCGCCAATACTACTATCCTTCGGCTAAAACTCTTTCCCAAGCACGATTTTCAAGTATTTTATCAGCTTGATGTCGTTTATTAATATCCTTGTTTTGGGAATACGCTATGTCATGTTCTTTGCAAGCTGCGTCCAAGGGATTTATACCCTTATCACCTCTATTAATCCGTTTTTCTAGTTTGGTGCCTGGTCCACAATATTGATAACCTGGTAAATGTAGTTCAACTGGTAAGGAATCGATAATTCTATCAACCAAACCACTCCCTGAGATAGTCGATGTATGATTAACTGGCTTATTGTAATGAATGACCATTTTATATATCTAGAAAACTAATAAAATAGAAAATTTTAGAATTTAAATTTTAATTATGAAAATGCGCTTGATCAAACAACACGATAATATTATTGTAAGGAATGTAGATTCCTCAACTAGTATTCACGAGAAAAAAAGACATAATGTCTTATTACCCAATTCTATTAGATGTCTTATAGTGGGACCATCCAACTGTGGAAAGACCAATGTAATGATTAGTCTGATTGAAAGTCCAAGTGGCCTTAAATTTGAAAATATATACTTATACTCAAAATCACTCTATCAGTCAAAATATGAATACTAGAAGAGGCTTATATCACCGATAAAAGGAATGGGATATTTCACATTTTCTGATAACGACAGTGTTATACCGCCAGATGAGGCTAAAAATAATTCAATTTTTATATTTGATGATGTTGCTTGCGAGAAGCAAAATAATATTCGTAAATATTTTTGTATGGGTCGTCATAAAAATGTGGATTCCTTTTATTTATGTCAAACTTATACCCGAATTCCAAAACATTTAGTACGAGATAATGCAAATATGATTATAATGTTTAAGCAGGATGAAATGAATATGAAGCACATATATAGCGATCACGTTGGAATGGATATGAGCTATAAGAAATTTTATGATATATGTCAAGAATGTTGGAAAGACAAGTATGGATTTTTAATAATAAGCAAAGATGATGATTTAGATGCAGGTCGCTATAGAAAATCGTTTAATATTTTCATTGAAATATAAAAGGATGAATTCATAAATATTAGTTAGTTACGAATAGATCATTGAATCAATTAGATCGATATCAGACCAGCCAGCAGACATCTGATCTGATAAACCAGACCAGCCAGCAGACATCTGATCTGATAAACCAGACCAGCCAGCAGACACCTGATCTGATAAACCAGACCAGCCAGCAGACACCTGATCTGATAAACCAGACCAGCCAGCAGACACCTGATCTGATAAACCAGACCAGTCAGCAGACACCTGATCTGATAAACCAGACCAGCCAGCAGACACCTGATCTGATAAACCAGACCAGCCAGCAGACACCTGATCTGATAAACCAGACCAGCCAGCAGACACCTGATCTTGCCGATACCTAATCATAATTTTAAAACTAATAAACGATGGAAGAAAAAGTTTTGGAAGAATTAGTAAAGACGAGAAATGCTTTGAAAAGGAAATTTCAAAGTATAAAATTTGATGAATCTAACACATCTAAACAACTCAAAGATACATTTAGGCCTATAACGGAACCATTGAAGGAATTTATTGATATTTCTAAAAATACGAATACAATTTCAAAAATTATTAAAGATGAAATTAAAAATGAAATGGCTAATTACTCAAATATTAGCTTTAACAAATTTCCATTCTCCACTAGAATTTTTATGTGGCCCATATAGAGTATCCAACATATTTTTTTACCCAACCAGGATAAATCTATCGGTTTTGTTGAAACATTAATATCATCATTCTCTATTGTATCCTCTTGAGAATAGAAATTTTCATCATCATTTGTCTTATATAAAGACTTTTGTGTCTCATCTTCACCATTAGTACTTATATGTTCTTTCTTCGGAGTACTTGACTCGAATTTCATCGGTACTTTGTTAAAGCTAATATTTGAGTAATTAGCCATTTCATTTTTAATTTCATCTTTAATAATTTTTGAAATTGTATTCGTATTTTTAGAAATATCAATAAATTCCTTCAATGGTTCCGTTATAGGCCTAAATGTTCAAAGCATTTCTCGTCTTTACTAATTCTTCCAAAACTTTTTCTTCCATCGTTTATTAGTTTTAAAATTATGATTAGGTATCGGCAAGATCAGGTGTCTGCTGGCTGGTCTGGTTTATCAGATCAGGTGTCTGCTGGCTGGTCTGGTTTATCAGATCAGGTGTCTGCTGACTGGTCTGGTTTATCAGATCAGGTGTCTGCTGGCTGGTCTGGTTTATCAGATCAGGTGTCTGCTGGCTGGTCTGGTTTATCAGATCAGGTGTCTGCTGGCTGGTCTGGTTTATCAGATCAGATGTCTGCTGGCTGGTCTGGTTTATCAGATCAGATGTCTGATGGCTGGTCTGATATCGATCTAGTTGATTCAATGATCTATTCGTAACTAACTAATATTTATGAATTCATCCTTTTATATTTCAATGAAAATATTAAACGATTTTCTATAGCGACCTGCATCTAAATCATCATCTTTGCTTATTATTAAAAATCCATACTTGTCTTTCCAACATTCTTGACATATATCATAAAATTTCTTATAGCTCATATCCATTCCAACGTGATCGCTATATATGTGCTTCATATTCATTTCATCCTGCTTAAACATTATAATCATATTTGCATTATCTCGTACTAAATGTTTTGGAATTCGGGTATAAGTTTGACATAAATAAAAGGAATCCACATTTTTATGACGACCCATACAAAAATATTTACGAATATTATTTTGCTTCTCGCAAGCAACATCATCAAATATAAAAATTGAATTATTTTTAGCCTCATCTGGCGGTATAACACTGTCGTTATCAGAAAATGTGAAATATCCCATTCCTTTTATCGGTGATATAAGCCTCTTCAAGTATTCATATTTTGACTGATAGAGTGATTTTGAGTATAAGTATATATTTTCAAATTTAAGGCCACTTGGACTTTCAATCAGACTAATCATTACATTGGTCTTTCCACAGTTGGATGGTCCCACTATAAGACATCTAATAGAATTGGGTAATAAGACATATGTCTTTTTTTCTCGTGAATACTAGTTGAGGAATCTACATTCCTTACAATAATATTATCGTGTTGTTTGATCAAGCGCATTTTCATAATTAAAATTTAAATTCTAAAATTTTCTATTTTATTAGTTTTCTAGATATATAAAATGGTCATTCATTACAATAAGCCAGTTAATCATACATCGACTATCTCAGGGAGTGGTTTGGTTGATAGAATTATCGATTCCTTACCAGTTGAACTACATTTACCAGGTTATCAATATTGTGGACCAGGCACCAAACTAGAAAAACGGATTAATAGAGGTGATAAGGGTATAAATCCCTTGGACGCAGCTTGCAAAGAACATGACATAGCGTATTCCCAAAACAAGGATATTAATAAACGACATCAAGCTGATAAAATACTTGAAAATCGTGCTTGGGAAAGAGTTTTAGCCGAGGATAGTAGTATTGGCGAGAAAACTAACGCATATCTCGTAAGCAACGCAATGAAAGCAAAAGTTAAATTTGGAATGGGATTAAAGGAGAAAGATAAGAGAGGAAAGGAAATTTTTAAGGCTGCAATAAGATTGGCTACAAGAAGTTTAAAGAAGGAAAAACCCAGAGATATTAATGACGCTATTAAAATTGCACGTAGAGTTATCAATAAATCTCTAAAAGGAAAAAAATCTAAAGTTGTTATACCTCGCATAATAAATGTTCCCAAAATTGGAGGTTTCTTGCCTTTAGTATCAATTCTTACAGCACTCGGAGCCTTAGGTAGTCTATCTTCTGGTGGAGCAGATATTGCTAAAGCAATTAACACTGCTAAAAATGCTAAGCAAAATCTTGATGAGGCCATTAAACATAATAAAACAATGGAGGCTATTGCAATGGGAAAAGGATTATTTCTTAAGCCATATAAAAAAGGATATGGTCTTGTATGTAATAAATCATCAAAAAACTGTTAAAGATGCTACCCAAAAGACCACTCACTGATGTTGATTTAAGGATGTTTGCCACACATATTCCCTATTTTAGAGGTATTTTTATGCGAGACTCACTCCCCAAACGTCCTAGACTCAAAGAATGTGGAATTATTAATTTAGATTCATCAATTGGCTGTGGAACACATTGGGTAGCATACTATAAAAATAATCAACAAAATGAATATTTTGATAGTTTTGGAAATTTGCAGCCACCTTTGGAAGTAGTAAAATACTTGGGTAGAAATTTAGAATATAACTACAATCAACATCAAAAATATAATTCGTTTAATTGTGGACATTTATGCCTACAATTTTTGTATGAAATTTATAATAAATAAAAAGAAAAATTTTTTAAATAAACTATATAATTTTGTTTTATTTAATAATATTTATTTACATTTTAATTCCATACTGGATATGTACTATTTTGAAGAATAATATATCCATTATTTAAATTGAATTGCTCCAGCTGCAATTGATATGATTTCTCGTGTACTCCAGCTTCTTTTTTAATGCAGTAATTTCCAGAGGATAATTCCACTAGTTCTTCTTCAGTCATGGCGTTATATCTAGTTGGTAGAAATATAATGTTATTTTCGACTTCAAGTCTTATGCATTTGGCAAATTTAGTTTTAATTCGTATGGCTTTCAACACAGTATAGGATTTTAAATTCTACATGTCTTTAATATAGAGAATTGGTTTACTGTTGAAATTATTAAATTTATTAATTAGAGATGATGAAATATCCATTTTTGACTTTACTATTGGACTGCTTTTTATTGAATGATTGTTCTTACATTCCTATAATTAAAATTAAGGAAAATAATTGAAAAATGTCTAATGCCTTAACTCCACCCTCCAATTGATCGATCCAGAGTGAAGGAAATTTGCATGATAAATCATTGTATTCCCTCACTCTTATATAATTAGTAGTTTGGGGATATATTTGTCAAGTATCCTCTTCTCACATTAAGAAAAATAAATTTTTTAATTAGTATTAAAAAATAGAGATAAGGAGAAACATCAATCTTGAAATAATGATGGAATTTCCGACACTACGCGAAAGAATTAACGCATTTCTTTTTGAGTATGATGGCTACATTTCCTTTGAGGATCTCCATTTCATATTAAACTTTATGAATACAATGGATTTATTTGAAAATAAGGAGTGCTTAGACTCGATGCATGGGGAGCATTTTATCGATTGTCCATGGTCTATTGATAGTTGCATAGAGGGACCAGATACTTGCAACTGCTTCATCTATAGACATAGAAGTCAAGCTGTAATTAATCTTATTGAAATGTATCATAAACATCTAAGTGTTTAATAAACAAATTAATATTAAAACATGTGTAAATACAAATTGTCTTTTACTTTGACCCTAAACAAATTTTAAATAGTTTTAAGCAATATGGTGTCAAACAAATTTTTAATTCCTATTTTATTATTCATTACAACCCTCCTTAGTGATGGCATAAAACTACTCAAAGAATTTTATTGATGTAAACACATTTTAGTTGCGAACAATATGTTAGCAAGCAGAGTTTTGCTTCCTATACAAATTCAACATAAATTTTACATTGTAGATTAAAGAGGTCTAAAACATATGACTGCCCCTTGTTTCACGCTTCTAGCCAAAAAATATCCTCCACACCTAAAATAATAAAACCATCTTATTAAAACAATATTTAGAGAATAACATTTTTTCACACACAGAAATTTAAAATTTTTCCTTTATATTTTCACACCCATCATTAATATTTTTGTTTAAACAATTTAGAAAAATAAATTTAACATAAAAATAATCTCGATGTATATAAAAACAAAAAACTAATATAACTGTAAAAAATATTACTTGAGCCAGAGTACACACTAAAAATTTTTTATATAAATAGAACATTTTTGGTCTTCAAAGTTTAGTAACGTCATGATGCTTGTTAGGAAAAGACCTAACCACGTGGTTGATTACTAAGAAGACAAGAATGGAGCAAAATTGATTATTAATAGGTTTTTTGTTAAAGTTCTGCCTATTATATAGGCTCTAGCTTTTCTAAAACTTCGGGTTCTGATGAGATCTTTAGCCAGATCGAAATACTAGTATCAACCTAGCTAATATGTTTGATTTGCTTTATTTTTGTAAATATACGGAGGTTGAAAGCTCGTTATAAATTGAAAATAACATAAAAATAATCTCGATGTATATAAAAACAAAAAACTAATATAACTGTAAAAAATTTATCACATTCCAAAAAAAACAACAACCAAAAATAAGAAGAACCCTAATTTAATTTTTATTTTCAATTTTTAATTTTTATTTTTTAATTTTCAATTTTTAATTTTTATTTTTCAATTTTTAATTTTTATATTCCACTAAAAGTCTTACTGGGATTTGCTGAAGATTTCAATAAAGTAATTTTAAAATCTAAACATGAATTAATTTTTACTGCGTAGTAAAAGTGATGAAGGCATGGTGTATTCAACAGCAAATACTGAAAAACCCAAAATAAAAATTACAAATATTTCATGGAGAATTCCTCATGTACACTTATCGGATTTTAGTAAATTAAATATGATGAAAGTGATAAAAACGGAGAAAACTTACCAATAGCATTCCACAGTTGGGACTGTCATTATAATCCTCAACTAGCAACTGGAAATACTAACATTTGGAATGTAAAGTTAGCTACCAACAGAGAACGTCCTCGTTTTGCATTAATAATAGCATTCCAAAATGATAATAAATTTGTTCACTGCAATTTAACTAACCTCAAAGTACACTTGAATTCAGAATCATATCCTTATGATGATCTTAATATTAAATTTGCTAATGAACGCTTTGCTATTCTCTATGATATGTATGTGAGATTTCAACAAAACTATTATATGAAAGAACCTCAACCAATTGTGAATTGTCAAGAATTTAAACATACTGCTCCTATTATTGTCATTGATGTGAGCCATCAAAATGAATCTACTACAAACGGTCCAATTGATATAAAAATTGAGTTTGAGACAAGCAGTAATATTCCAGAAAACACGTCTGCCTATTGTATTCTCATCCATGATCGATTAATTGAATATAATCCTTTAACTGTTCAAGTACGCAAAGTTGTTTAAATAAATGACAATATGCCAAAAACATATAGTCGTATTTGTCAACATGAAAAATCAAATTTTCCTCAAACACAGTTATTTTCATAATTTTTTCTAAAATCTTTATAAAATATCATCTATTACATAAGAAATATTTAAAAAAATTAATTTAAATCTAAATAAAATAAAAATTATAATACAATTAAAAATTAATACAATGTTTTATTTACATCTTCCAAATCAATATTTGTAAATATATCATCATCACTATCAATCTCCATAAACATATCACTAATATTATTATGAACATTTAAATTATTATTTTCAAATATCAGAAACAATGATATTAATACCAACACTACGAGAGAGAGAATTGACACCTTTCTTTTTAAATGTGATGGATACATTTCTTTTGAGGATCTCCATTATATATTAAACTTTACGAATATAATGGATGAATTTGAAAATAAGGAGTGCCTAGACTCGATACATGGGGAACATTTCATTGATTGTCCATGGTCTATTGATAGTTGCGGAGAGGGACCTGATACTTGTAGCTGTTTTGTCTCTAGACAGAGAAAACGATCTATAATTAATTTTATTGAAATGTATTATAAACATCTAAGCGTTTAATAAATGAATAAAATGAAAAATATACAAAATACACTGTCTTGTATATTATTTTAAATAGTATCCAAATTTTACTATGTCACCTAAAACACTTGACACATTATGTCTGTAGGCTGATCCCTATAAAAAATTTTACATGTATATCAACGCGACGTACAAGATGTGTTTGATCATGATTTGATCTGTTCACTCAAAAATATTCTCATAATGTAAACACAATTAAATATTAGAAAAATTTTTATCATGTCCACATATTTTAAATATTACACTAATTTGATTATATTGTGTACAAATTCTTCTCACAAATATTTTCATAATGTAAACACATTTTAAATAGTATCCAAATTTTACTATGTCACCTAAAACACTTGACATAATACTGTCATCCACATATTTTAAATATTACACTAATTTGATTATATTGTGTACAAATTCTTCTCAAAAATATTTTCATAATGTAAACACAAAGAATTTTCTATGCACATAATCCCATCATCCCAGTGAAAAAACTGGGGCAGAAAATTCTTCTTTTTTTACTGGGGCAGAAAATTCTTCTTTTTTTCATAGATGTAAAATTGTGAAAAGCCGTCGGTAAAACATAATTGTGTAATAAAAATATTCTCCACACACACACACACACACACACATATTTTAAAATAAGCTATATTTTCACATCTCTATGTAAATTTTCCACACACAGAATTTTTACTGGGCCAGATGTTTTTGAAAATTTATCTTTTTTCACTGAGTCAGAAATTCCACTTTTTTCATTTAAATTTATTTTTTTCACTGCGCAAATTTTTTGAAAATTTATTTTGTTAAATTTATTTTTTTCACTGCACAAATTTTTTTTAAATTTATTTTTTTCACTGCACAAATTTTTTGAAAATTTATTTTTTTCACTGCACAAATTTTTTGAAAATTTATTTTTTAAAATTTATTTTTTTCACTGCACAAAATTTTTTAAATTTATTTTTTTCACTGCGCAAATTTTTTGAAAATTTATTTTTTTAAATTTATTTTTTCACTGCACAAATTTTTTGAAAATTTATTTTTTTCACTGCACAAATTTTTTGAAAATTTATTTTTTTCACTGCACAAATTTTTTGAAAATTTATTTTTTTCACTGCACCAATTTTTTGAAAATTTATTTTTTTAAATTTATTTTTTTCACTGCACAAATTTTTTTAAATTTATTTTTTTCACTGCACAAATTTTTTGAAAATTTATTTTTTTAAATTTATTTTTTTCACTGCACAAATTTTTTGAAAATTTATTTTTTTCACTGCACAAATTTTTTGAAAATTTATTTTTTAAAATTTATTTTTTTCACTGCACAAATTTTTTTAAATTTATTTTTTTCACTGCGCAAATTTTTTGGAAATTTATTTTTTTAAATTTATTTTTTTCACTGCGCAAATTTTTTGAAAATTTTTTTTAAATTTATTTTTTAAATTTTTTGAAAATTTATTTTTTCACTGCGCCAGAAAATTTATTTTTTTTCAATGTGTAAATACAAATTGTCTTTTACTTTGACCCTAAACAAATTTTAAATAGTTTTAAGCAATATGGTGTCAAACAAATTTTTAATTCCTATTTTATTATTCATTACAACCCTCCTTAGTGATGGCATAAAACTACTCAAAGAATTTTATTGATGTAAACACATTTTAGTTGCGAACAATATGTTAGCAAGCAGAGTTTTGCTTCCTATACAAATTCAACATAAATTTTACATTGTAGATTAAAGAGGTCTAAAACATATGACTGCCCCTTGTTTCACGCTTCTAGCCAAAAAATATCCTCCACACCTAAAATAATAAAACCATCTTATTAAAACAATATTTAGAGAATAACATTTTTTCACACACAGAAATTTAAAATTTTTCCTTTATATTTTCACACCCATCATTAATATTTTTGTTTAAACAATTTAGAAAAATAAATTTAACATAAAAATAATCTCGATGTATATAAAAACAAAAAACTAATATAACTGTAAAAAATATTACTTGAGCCAGAGTACACACTAAAAATTTTTTATATAAATAGAACATTTTTGGTCTTCAAAGTTTAGTAACGTCATGATGCTTGTTAGGAAAAGACCTAACCACGTGGTTGATTACTAAGAAGACAAGAATGGAGCAAAATTGATTATTAATAGGTTTTTTGTTAAAGTTCTGCCTATTATATAGGCTCTAGCTTTTCTAAAACTTCGGGTTCTGATGAGATCTTTAGCCAGATCGAAATACTAGTATCAACCTAGCTAATATGTTTGATTTGCTTTATTTTTGTAAATATACGGAGGTTGAAAGCTCGTTATAAATTGAAAATAACATAAAAATAATCTCGATGTATATAAAAACAAAAAACTAATATAACTGTAAAAAATTTATCACATTCCAAAAAAAACAACAACCAAAAATAAGAAGAACCCTAATTTAATTTTTATTTTCAATTTTTAATTTTTATTTTTTAATTTTCAATTTTTAATTTTTATTTTTCAATTTTTAATTTTTATATTCCACTAAAAGTCTTACTGGGATTTGCTGAAGATTTCAATAAAGTAATTTTAAAATCTAAACATGAATTAATTTTTACTGCGTAGTAAAAGTGATGAAGGCATGGTGTATTCAACAGCAAATACTGAAAAACCCAAAATAAAAATTACAAATATTTCATGGAGAATTCCTCATGTACACTTATCGGATTTTAGTAAATTAAATATGATGAAAGTGATAAAAACGGAGAAAACTTACCAATAGCATTCCACAGTTGGGACTGTCATTATAATCCTCAACTAACAACTGGAAATACTAACATTTGGAATGTAAAGTTAGCTACCAACAGAGAACGTCCTCGTTTTGCATTAATAATAGCATTCCAAAATGATAATAAATTTGTTCACTGCAATTTAACTAACCTCAAAGTACACTTGAATTCAGAATCATATCCTTATGATGATCTTAATATTAAATTTGCTAATGAACGCTTTGCTATTCTCTATGATATGTATGTGAGATTTCAACAAAACTATTATATGAAAGAACCTCAACCAATTGTGAATTGTCAAGAATTTAAACATACTGCTCCTATTATTGTCATTGATGTGAGCCATCAAAATGAATCTACTACAAACGGTCCAATTGATATAAAAATTGAGTTTGAGACAAGCAGTAATATTCCAGAAAACACGTCTGCCTATTGTATTCTCATCCATGATCGATTAATTGAATATAATCCTTTAACTGTTCAAGTACGCAAAGTTGTTTAAATAAATGACAATATGCCAAAAACATATAGTCGTATTTGTCAACATGAAAAATCAAATTTTCCTCAAACACAGTTATTTTCATAATTTTTTCTAAAATCTTTATAAAATATCATCTATTACATAAGAAATATTTAAAAAAATTAATTTAAATCTAAATAAAATAAAAATTATAATACAATTAAAAATTAATACAATGTTTTATTTACATCTTCCAAATCAATATTTGTAAATATATCATCATCACTATCAATCTCCATAAACATATCACTAATATTATTATGAACATTTAAATTATTATTTTCAAATATCAGAAACAATGATATTAATACCAACACTACGAGAGAGAGAATTGACACCTTTCTTTTTAAATGTGATGGATACATTTCTTTTGAGGATCTCCATTATATATTAAACTTTACGAATATAATGGATGAATTTGAAAATAAGGAGTGCCTAGACTCGATACATGGGGAACATTTCATTGATTGTCCATGGTCTATTGATAGTTGCGGAGAGGGACCTGATACTTGTAGCTGTTTTGTCTCTAGACAGAGAAAACGATCTATAATTAATTTTATTGAAATGTATTATAAACATCTAAGCGTTTAATAAATGAATAAAATGAAAAATATACAAAATACACTGTCTTGTATATTATTTTAAATAGTATCCAAATTTTACTATGTCACCTAAAACACTTGACACATTATGTCTGTAGGCTGATCCCTATAAAAAATTTTACATGTATATCAACGCGACGTACAAGATGTGTTTGATCATGATTTGATCTGTTCACTCAAAAATATTCTCATAATGTAAACACAATTAAATATTAGAAAAATTTTTATCATGTCGCCTAAAAAACTTGACATAATACTGTCATCCACATATTTTAAATATTACACTAATTTGATTATATTGTGTACAAATTCTTCTCAAAAATATTTTCATAATGTAAACACATTTTAAATAGTATCCAAATTTTACTATGTCACCTAAAACACTTGACATAATACTGTCATCCACATATTTTAAATATTACACTAATTTGATTATATTGTGTACAAATTCTTCTCAAAAATATTTTCATAATGTAAACACAAAGAATTTTCTATGCACATAATCCCATCATCCCAGTGAAAAAACTGGGGCAGAAAATTCTTCTTTTTTTACTGGGGCAGAAAATTCTTCTTTTTTTCATAGATGTAAAATTGTGAAAAGCCGTCGGTAAAACATAATTGTGTAATAAAAATATTCTCCACACACACACACACACACACACATATTTTAAAATAAGCTATATTTTCACATCTCTATGTAAATTTTCCACACACAGAATTTTTACTGGGCCAGATGTTTTTGAAAATTTATCTTTTTTCACTGAGTCAGAAATTCCACTTTTTTCATTTAAATTTATTTTTTTCACTGCGCAAATTTTTTGAAAATTTATTTTGTTAAATTTATTTTTTTCACTGCACAAATTTTTTTAAATTTATTTTTTTCACTGCACAAATTTTTTGAAAATTTATTTTTTTAAATTTATTTTTTTCACTGCACAAATTTTTTGAAAATTTATTTTTTTCACTGCACAAATTTTTTGAAAATTTATTTTTTAAAATTTATTTTTTTCACTGCACAAAATTTTTTAAATTTATTTTTTTCACTGCGCAAATTTTTTGAAAATTTATTTTTTTAAATTTATTTTTTCACTGCACAAATTTTTAAAAATTTATTTTTTTCACTGCACAAATTTTTTGAAAATTTATTTTTTTCACTGCACAAATTTTTTGAAAATTTATTTTTTTCACTGCACCAATTTTTTGAAAATTTATTTTTTTAAATTTATTTTTTTCACTGCACAAATTTTTTTAAATTTATTTTTTTCACTGCACAAATTTTTTGAAAATTTATTTTTTTAAATTTATTTTTTTCACTGCACAAATTTTTTGAAAATTTATTTTTTTCACTGCACAAATTTTTTGAAAATTTATTTTTTAAAATTTATTTTTTTCACTGCACAAATTTTTTTAAATTTATTTTTTTCACTGCGCAAATTTTTTGGAAATTTATTTTTTTAAATTTATTTTTTTCACTGCGCAAATTTTTTGAAAATTTTTTTTAAATTTATTTTTTAAATTTTTTGAAAATTTATTTTTTTCACTGCGCCAGAAAATTTATTTTTTTTCAATAGGGCAAAATCATCATGCCGACTGCGCTGCTTCCTCTGCCGACTGCGCTGCTTTTTCGTTACAAAGTCCAAATTTCCTATCTACTTCTGTTATTATCTTGTTGATTAATTTTCATCTTCTGTTGTTGTTGTATTGCTGTAGTTTTAAGTTGTTGTAGGTCGAATTAGCATTTTTCTTCTTCCAAACCATTATTGAAAAACATTAATATGGGTTGATTTTGTCCATCAGTTTCACGATATTCAAACATGTCAATCATACCATTGAAGTCCATAGATTCACCAGTGAAGAGTTGTAAGTCCTTGAAGCGACCCAAAATATTTTTCATTACCTTGTTCATGTTGGTCTTGAATACGTCGATTTGATCGGGAACAGTGATTTGCAATTTTTTCAATAGCTTCTTTATATATTCCTTCAAGTACAAAGTGAACCTCTTTTTGTTGTCGCCGACGGCAAAGCATTCTTGCAAACTGTGATGCATGACAACATCTACGCCCTTCTCAACAGTTGACTCGGTGCCTTCATCAGCTTCTTCGGCCGAAAGATTGAAGCCTTCAATTCTACTGTCACCTTTGGAACGGCTTACAACTTTGCCATAAACCCCGTAAGTTACATCATCGATTAATTTAATTTTGTAGGTATCAGCAAACATTTTATGGCCAGTAATGATATTATTGTAAATGTTCATGATTGCGGGGAGTTTTTTTTTTTATTGTTTTATATGTAGAAAATTTAAAAAAAATAAATTTCACAAGATCACACCGAGATGTCACGAAATGTTTTTGTTTTTTTTTTTTTTATCAGGGTCAGGTCCTGTTGGACCCAACCCTTTATTCACTTATAGTTTATAGTGGCAGGATCGCCATGTAGTGTTTTCAAATTTTTAAAACGATCTTCTTTTGTTTAGCTCTGATGAGCAACTGTATTCTTTATTAAATTAAAAATACTTAGAACTATTTAAACATATTATTATATAGCGTGGATTTCGCAATGTAAGCAAAATCTCACGCTAGTAAGATTGGTGAGAAGTTGACAAACAACATTCCACAAAGTGTGGGTCTCCAGTTACATACAGACGGTATGGTAACGCAGACTTGTCAAACACACTACAATCTAAATACGATTTCCATTATAGGATAATGAAAGGAAAATATAAGGAAACTATAACCCTCAATTATATGGACACAGACTCATTTATTTATTCAATTAAAACAGAGGATTTTTATAAGGATATACTTAATGATTTGTTGCATGAATTTGATACCTCTGATTATTCCGCTGATAATCCATATGGTATCCCATTAGTAAATAAAAAAATTTTAGGCAAAATGAAAGACGAGAATAACGGAAAAATAATGCTCGAATTTGTTTTACCGACAATATGTGTTTATTTTTAACTAAATTACATACTATTTTTACAATAGCTGTACATAAAATAGTTCTAAGTTATGAAGATGAAAAACGAATAATTTTGAGTGATCAGATTCATACAGTCGCTAGGGGGCATTGCAAATATGACGAGGATAATAAAACCCCAGATAATAATTGTCTACAATGTCAAAATAGTATTTTTAATTTTGATGTGGTTGGTGACAATGTTATTATGCAAATAAATATTGATTTATTGCAATTTCAGAATGATCGTAATGATGTTGTCTTTGAGAATATTGATTATTAGGATATAACCCATAATAATAAATTTGACAGTAAGAAATAAGAAAAATCAATAAAGATTTTAAAAAATTATATTACAAATAAAAAAAAGAAAAAAAAAAAACGTTATATAATTTCTCTTTTAGAATTTTAAGAAATAAAACACTTAATGATTAATGATTTCTTTGTACTTAAGAATATATATATTTTTATTTTATAATTTTTTTGTTCTAAATATTCAATAAAGATAATAAAAATGGTAAATCGTGTTCATTTATTTTAGAGTTATAAAATTTTTGTAGTAAAAGAGCATTTTTTAGAGCACAAGTCCCATGTTTGTGTGAATTACAACGGATACAATCAGCATATTTTTCATTGAGTGGTTTTAAATTATAACAATTAATATTTTCTATATTGAAAACATTTTTCTGCTGCATATCCTCAAGCCATTTTTTCTTCTCCAACCCCTTAACAAAAATGTAAGAATCCATTATATTGTCTTTAAAAAAATTGCAGACAGAGTTGAATGATACTAGGCCATCTCCCCATTGTAAATGATGATGATTTTTTGTTAACCAATTGACTTGTCTCTGAGACTTCGGTGATAAATAATTATAATCGAAGGGAGGTTTTATGATAAAATTTATATACTCATTCGCGTTAAAGACCAGGGCAATTTCCTTTACAATGAAATTTTTTGAATCTCCTCTAAAGCCTTGAAAATCAATAAAAACAATTTTTTCTATTTCCATTGTTTAAACAATTTTATGAACTTGTCCTGTCAAAGGTGTATATTCAATTAAGCGATCATGAATAAGGATGCAGTAAGCTGATGTGTTTAGTGGTATATTTGTGCCTGTCTCAAACTCAATTTTTATATCAATTGAGGATTATAATGACAGTCCCAACTGCGGAATGACATTGGTAAATTTGCACCCTTTTGTATGATTTTTATCACATTTATTTTAGTCGGGTCGGAAAGGTGTACATGTGGTATTCTCCATGAAATATTCGTAATTTTTATTTTCGGCTTTTCACAAGCTCGTCATCACTTTTGCTACGCAGTAGAATTAATTCATGTTTACAATTTAAAATAATTTTATTAAAGTCTTCAGCAAACCCCAACAATAATTTCAATGGTAAGTAAAAGTTAAAGTGCCCATTTAATACATTTAGATCTTCTACTTTATTCCAACCAGCATTTTCCATAGCAGTGCCATCTATTGCCATTAGTGAAACATAATTTTGTATAGTACTTGAAATACCTAGATGCCTAGTGCGATCAATTTCAACACCATTGACCTCATATCGAATTTCATCAAACAGGTGAGCAACGAAATTGTTTATTAATCTGAAATTAGCAGAAGATTCTACCAGTTTTTTACTATCGCTGCTATCTTCAACGGAACCTTCAATGATCCTGATTTTGTATTGAGATTCTTATCTCATCGTTATTGTTGTATGATTGCAAATATGGAGTATAGGTGTGATAATATTTTTTTATAATGCTGTCATCTGTTAAGGGAGTATCCAAAACATTAATAATTGAATTAATTATTCTTCTCTTTGTTGATGATTTTTCAATTGGAAATTCAATGATTTAAGAAAATTTATATTATTTTCGATCAAATTGATCGGTGATTGGGACGATAACGATGATGATGATGTAAGCGTTGGTTTACCTAATGGTGACAATGTGTATTTTGAATCTATAAATCGAGCATATGGAATGTTATTTCTTGCAATTCCCTTATTGTAAATTATCATTATTTTTTCGGCCTTAAATGCAAACGAATAGTAATTTCTTCTCCTCGAAAATTAATAAAATCGCCGTGTTGATCAACTATCCGCAGTGTTAGCGAACTTACTTCTTTGGATGTTACTGGCAAATAAATCAGATTTCTAGGTATTTCATCAATTTTATAGCCGGGCGGAACATTTATTGCGAATTCGTGTAATGTATGTGCATGAGAACTGTTTATATATGTATTAACTACAAGATTACATTCAATTCGCAAGAGATTAACCTTAAAAATGTTTACCGGTAAATCTGATAAGTGATGTGCGTTTGGAGAGAGAACTTTCTCATTAAAACCAAACAATTTTCCTATCGAATTTTTCTTGTTAAAGTATATCGAGTCTTCAGAACTGTACACTTTAACTTGCATTGTATTGTTATTAGCTTCTATGCATATTTTCTCCTCCCCCAAACCATATCGGTCATATTCCTCTTTTATATACTCAACAATATCGTTTAGCTCATACGATCCATTAGGTAGTGCAAATATTTTATTACCGATGTGAAATAAGTTATTGTATTCATCTACATTTGGTATGCTATTGTATGAGTGAAAATCTATGAGAGCACATTCATAATCACCATTTAAATCTATTGCAGGAAAATAGTTTGCCGATAAATTGGAGGAATTTCCGCTCAATGTTAATGTTATTGACATTTTGCTAGTCTAATAGTAAGTGATGTAAATGAAAAAAAAAAATTTTATTTTTTAAACAATAAAAATTCCTTTATTTTATAATCTTAGTTATTATCTTATAATATTTCATTTTCAATAATCCAAGAATTGTGTTGATTTGTGAAACCTAACCATTTAACATATGCTCTGTCATCCTTAGTTTTAAGAATTTTTTCAACGAGATAGGTATCAGGAAAGCGAGTCTTTGAAAGTTCTTCATCATAAAATGCACATTCAATTTTATTTCCTTGATAATCTTCCAAAATATTTGTCGCAGGAAATGTATTGTTTATAGATCTGATTTTAAAAATTTCTTTTGTCCAGTTTGGGGTGTACCCCTTTTCAAAAATGTGTTTGTATTTACTGATGCGTACGTGATCTCCAACATGAAATTTTAAGATTTTATACATTTTTAGGTGGTTGTATACTGTGTTTAGCAATTAATATTTCGACTTTTCATCAAATTACTAAAGATTTTATTAAAAAAATTCCTTTCCATAGTCAGTATGCAAGTTTTTCGGTACACGACCCAAATTAAAAATATTTTCCATTGCTTTGCAGACATCTGATGCATTTTTAGATTTGAGAGGTGCAGCCCAAGCAAATTTTGAGAATGTGTCAATGACTGTCAGCAAATATCGATAATCATTGTTATCCGATGAATAATTCCCCATTTCAACTAGATCAGCTTGCCATAAATCATCTATACCTTTTATAACAACTCATCGACGTTTAAAATTTTTTGAGCTTGCTTATGCAACTCTTTCACTAGAATTCTTTTTGTATCCACAGGCAACATTGTATATTACATTATTATGATACTATACATCTTGTTTATTATTTAGATACTTTGATTTAGTTAGGAGCCCCTGCAAACACTTTAAGTAGCACTTCCTCCGGCAGCACTTTTAGTAGTAAAGTTTTCAAGTACTTCATTTGTTGACGCAACACCTCAAGTTCTCCGTCAATGTACAATTTTTGATTTTGATTAATATCAGAAATTTTATTATATATTAAATCATCATTTTTATTTATTTCCAAAAGTAAAACCGAAAGCTGGTTCTGATTATAGACCAATAGCCATTCTTCCATTTCTCTCTAAAGCATTTGAACGTATTATGCATAACCAAATTACTTATTTCTTAGATAACAATAACTTGCTAAAAGATCGTCAATCTGGGTTCAGAAAGAAGCACAGTTGCATAACAGCCTTAGTTGATGTTACATAGGAGATTAGGGAGAAACTTGATGATGGCAAGACTACATTTTTAATACTTTTAGATCATTCAAAAGCGTTTGATACCGTAGATCATAACATTCGTTGTTACAAACTTAATAACTTTTTCAAGTTCTCTTCGACCGCTACTCAGTTATTGACAACATACCTACGTAACAGATATCAGTATGTTGAAACTGCAATCCAAAAATCCAAGGCACTGCCTGTAACCAGAGGGGTACCTCAGGGTCCATTGTTGGGCCACTATTATTCTCACTGTACTCTAATGACCTCCCAGGCATTTTAAAAAATTGTAATGTAAGAATGTAAGCGGATGACGTTCAACTTTATACCAGTTGTACTAATGCCTTAATCGACCAGTGTATTATCTCTATTAATCAGCAACTACATCGTATTTATACGTGGGCAACCGCAAATGGTCTAGGAATAAATCCAAAAAATCTAAATGCATAGTAATTCAAAAGCGACTTGCCAAACTAAGTATTATACCTAATATATTTATAAATAATCAAAAAATTTAAATAGTAAAATCTGCTAAGAATCTCGGAATATTTTTTAATGACACTCTTACGTGGTCGAACCACATTAACTATGCTTGTGGTCGCACTTTCTCTATGACTAGAACTCTTTGGCGAACCCAGCATTGTACACCTTTTAGAATAAGAATGCTTATCTGATGCCTGTTTTACTATATGGTTGTGAGCTTGTTGCTAAATGTGATGCAACTAGTAAAGGGAAATTGAACGTTGCATTTAACAACATAATCCGATACGTGTATGGACTTAATAGGCGTTCTAGTGTATCTTTCTTTTCATCTCAGCTATATGGCCTTTCTTTAAATAATCTACTAAACATTAGAGTTTTAGTTTTTTTACATAAAATAATATGTACCCACATACCTGATCATCTGTACAGCAAACTTGTTATTTCAGATATAAGCAGGGGAAAAAGACTTAGATCATTTAGATACAAAAGTTTAATTTCGGAGTGGCATTTCTACATATTCGCAGTATCTCTCTGGAATTCTATACCCCACAGCTCTCAACTTTTAAGTAACGCACGAAAATTTAAAGAAAATATTTTAAACTGTTTTCGGCATAAGAAAATCAAACATAATTATTTGATAAATTAAATTATTTAAATTTATTTAAATTTTTTATTTAGTTTTTTTTGTTTTGTTCATCTTGTTCAATTTAAATTGTTTTTTGTTTTCCATATAAAAATTGTAATTAGTTATTAAGTTATTAATTAATGATCTTATAATTTTTCAAATCATCAGTTCCATACTGCAAAATGAGACTTTTAGTCTTGTGTATTTAGCAATTCAAATAAATAAATAAATAAAAAAAAAAAAATTTGGTTGATTTGTGTGAGTAGAAAAGCTTTTGTGACGGCATCGTTTTTTTTCCACAGGGGACGCAACATTTTTAATCCTCTTGCTTTTGACATTAAGATTTTTATCGTCATCCACAATGACGCCAAACATTTTCGAGTCATTCTTGCTTATTATATTATTGTACTTCAACTTAGAATTGTAATAGTGTCCGAACTTGTCGACAGACATTTTCGGTATATTGAATTAACTCACACTCTATATATATTATATTATTATATTTGCTTCCTGCAATTCTTCGATGATTGATATGATTTCATTATTATGATTGTTATGACCAGCAGCTTGAGAAGCTATTAAAAGTCTTAGACGATCAACTAACTCATTCGGATCATCCCAATAAATATAATTGGGTTTGTTAGAATGTAACTTCATAAGACCGCTACCTGTTTTTTCATTTTTAAATAATTTGCTAATAATGGTTTTATACTTGTATGCCCGAGTGCCTTTTATTTGTCCATCAGCTTTATAATCTCTTTTGTGAGCATTTGTAGCGATTAAAATCTTTTTGTAAATATTCAATTCTGTTTGATCATAGTTTTGTGGGACTCTATAAAACATTAACTGAAGCAAACCAGGTGTAAGCAACCAATTTTGGTTTCCTACCATAATTTTATCTTCACCCAAATTTATATAGCTATTGCCATTCACCATTCGAGTCTTTATGGGGGCCATAAAGTGTATCTAGTTCATTTTTTCTACCCAGATGTGATTAATCTATTGGACTTATTGTTGTATTATTGTTAGTAACATTAATTGGAGATTCTGCTTGCTGATAAATATCATCATCATCATTCTCACCTTCAACTGTATTGTATTCATTGCTTGTAAAACTTTCTTTGGGGTACTTGTTTCTAGTTTCATTGGTAGCTTGCTAAACGATAAACTCATGTCATTTTTGATTTCATTTTTAATTTCTTCTTTTTCTCTATCAGAAATATTCTTTCTTTTATTAGAAATGTTTATAAGTTCATTTAATGGTTTGGTTATGGGCTTAAATCTATCTTCCAATCTATCATGTGTGTTAGTTTCACCCACTTTTATGCTTCGAAATTTCCTCTTCAAAGCATTTCTTGTCTTTACCAGTTCCTCCAACACTTCAGTCATATTAATTACAAAAACCAGGAACAGACCACAAAACAGACTAGGAAAATACCACGAACAGTTCAGGAACAGAGGAGGAACTGACCAGCAGCGTATCAAGAGTTCGATAATATTACGTTTAATCAATTTGTTTAATTGATAATCCTTTTGATTAAAGAGCGCAGACTTTACTAATGACATCTTAGTACTTCAACCTCCTTATATTTCGATAAAAATATTAAATGGCTTTCTATATCGACCAGCATTTAAGTCATCATCTTTACTTATTGTTAAAAATCCATATTTATCTTTCCAACATTCTCGACATATTTCGCAAAACTGCTCAAAGGGCATATCCGTTCCAACATGATCACTATATGCTTCATATTCATTGCATCCTGCTTAAACATTATAATCATATTGGCATTATCTCGTATCAAATGTTTAGGAATTCTGGTATAAGCTTGACATAAATAAAATGAATCAATATTTCTATGACGACCCATACAGAAATATGCGGGTATATTATTCTGATTCTCACATGCAACATCATCAAATATAAAAATTGAATTATTTTTTCCGTCATCTGGCGGTATAACACTGTCGTTATCAGAAAATGTGAAATATCCCATTCCTTTTATTGGCGACATAAGTTTCTTCAAGTATTCATATTTAGGTTGATATAGTGATTTAGAATACAAATATATATTTTCAAATTTAAGACCGTTCGGACTTTCAATCAGGCTAATCATCACATTAGTCTTTGGCCCCACTATTGGATGGCCCCACTATTAGATGGCCCCACACTTAGTTGGATGGCCCCACACTTAGTTGGATGGCCCCACTATTAGAGACCTAATGGAATTGGGTAATAAAACATTGTGTCTTCTTTTTTATTTATTTATTTTATTTATTTATTTCGTCTATGGATACAAAAATCCTTACAGACTAGCAACATTATGACAATATTAAAAAAACTTAAAATATATTATTTAATACAGTTTTAAATTGATAGTGGTTAACACTTATATCTAATTGATTACAATATTTATTAAACAATCTCAAAACTCTAGTAAGAGGTTCATTTAACGCATAATTAGTTCTATGTACATCAATATAAAAGAACTTATCTCTAACTCTTAACGATCTAGAAGGAACATATAATTTGATTAAATGCAATAATTCTGGGCAATCAACTACACCACAAATAATACCATGTAAAAAATTTAAGGCAAAAATGGTCCTACGTGTTTCCAAAGTTTTAATGAAAATAAATTCACATTTATCCTCATAGGATGGAACAGAAAATGTAGGATCAAAAGGAGATTGATTAACATTAACATTTAGGAATGGGAGAGCAAATTTTACAAATTTAATTTGAATTTTCTCAATACGATTAATATGGATATCCGCTACAGGGCTCCAAATAAATGATGCATATTCTAGCCTAGATCTTACAAAAGAACAAAACAGAACTTTTTTTGTGGAACAATCAAAAAGATTACCAGAATTAAGACGTATAAATGCTAATAATGAATAAGCTTTAGGTATAATGAAGTTCAAATGGCTACAAAACGATAATTTGTAGTCAAAGACTACACCAAGATCCAATATTTCATCAACAGATGAGATAATATGACCTTTAATACTATATTGCGAATGTAAAGTATGAAGGCATCGATGATATTTCATATAAAAACATTTCGCAATATTAAAAGACAAACCATTACGGTCAGACCATAAAACGACTCTAGACAAATCCTCCTGAAGGTCAGAAATGTCTCTAAAGGAAGAAATCGATTTAAAAATCTTGAGATCATCAGCATACATGAGGTGCTGAGAATTTTTGAAACAATGAGAGATGTCATTAATAAAAATATTAAACAATAAAGGACCTAAGATACTGCCCTGAGGAATACCAGAGGTGGGAGTAAAAAAATTTGAGTAAACTCCATCCACAGAAACTGCAGCATATCTTCCAGTCAAATAAAATCTAAACCAACTTAGCATACTAGAATGAAAACCAATCCTAGATAACTTAAGTAACAGTAGTTCATGTGGAACCCTGTCAAATGCCTTTGCAAAATCCAAATAAATTGAATCTACTTGATACCCTTTTTCAAAGCAAGAAACACAGAAATTGGTGAAAACTGCTAAATTTGTGGTGGTAGACCTTCCAGCCACAAATCCATGCTGTGATAACGATATATAGCGCTTAAGTTGAAAAAAGAGTTTATCATAGACAATATGCTCAAAAAATTTTTTTTTGGTGTATTCGTTGAGAAATCTACGTTCCTTACATTAATATTATTATGTTGTTTGATCAAGCGCATTTTTATAACTAAGGACGATATTATAAATGTTCCTTTTATCAGTTTCCAGAATATATAAGTAGGCATAACAATATAATATAACTATCAATCATATGGATTCTATCACTGGAAGCGGACTAGTAGATAGAGTTATAAATTCTCTACCATTTGAACTTCATTTACCAGGCTACGAATTTTGTGGACCAGGTACTAAGCTAAAAAAAAACGTTTAAAAAGAGGAGATAAGGGGGTAAATCCGTTGGATGCTGCTTGTAGAGAACACGATATAGCTTATACTCAAAATAAGGAAATCGAGAAGCGACATCAAGCAGATAAAGTCTTAGAAAATCGTGCTTGAGAACGCGTTTTATCCAAAGATAGCAGTATCGGAGAAAAAGCAAACGCATATTTAATAACTAACGCAATGAAGGCTAAAGTCAAATTAGGGATGTGCCTAAAGGCAAAAAATAATGATAAAAAGGTCTTTAGCACTGCAATACGATTGGCTACGGCAACTTTAAAGAAAGAGAGACCTAAAGATATAAATGATGCAGTTCGTATTGCTCGTAAAGTATTGAACAAATCGCTGAAAGGGAAAAAATCCGAAGTTGTTATACCTCGCATTATCACTGTACCAAAAATAGGAGGGTTTCTACCATTAGTCCCAATACTGACTGCTTTAGGAGCCTTAGGAGGTCTATCATCCGGTGGAGCAGCTATTGTTAAAGCTATTAATGCCGCAAAATACGCTAAAAAACAACTCGAAGAGGCTACTAGACACAATAGGAGTATGGAGGCTATAGCAATGGGAAAAGGACTTTATCTTAAGCCATATAAGAAGGGGTATGGTCTTGTGTTCGATAAGATGTCAAAAAACTAATAAAGATGCTGCCCAAAAGACCACTTACTGACATCGATTTGAATAAGTTTTGAATCCATATTCCCCACTTTAGAGGTGTATTTATGAGAGACTCGCTCCCCAATTGTCCTAGACAAAAAGAATGTGGATTAAATTTGGATTCATCAAGTGGTCCTGGAACACATTGGGTAGCATACTATAAAAATAAACATTACACAGAATATTTCGATAGTTTTGGAAATTTGCAGCCACCACTTGAAGTAATAAAATACTTGGGCGTCAATATAGAATATAATTATAATCAACAACAAAAATATAATTTATATAATTGTGGTCACTTATGCATAAAATTTTTATATGAAATTTACAATAAATAAGAAAGAAACAACTTTATTTTTTTTAATTTTGGTATATAACTTTGGTTTTATTTAAGATTGTTTTTTTTCTTTTTTTATTTTTTTTTTTTTTTGAACAATTTAATTCCAAATCGGATATTCACCATTTTGAGGAATAATATATTCATTTATATGAATAACTCCAACTCTAATCGGAAGGGTTTGCCGTCTACCCCAGGCTCTTTTTTGATAAAGTAATTCCCCGATGATAAATCCAGTAGTTCTTCTTCAGTGATTCCATTAAACCTTTTTGGAAGAAAGATGATACAGAGCTCCCCCTCAATCTGGACACTTTCTCCATATTTTGTTTGCGTTCGAATTGCTTTCAAAATTTTGTATAATTTAAGATCATCCATATCTTTAGTATGGAGTATGGGCTTGTTGTTG
This sequence comes from Delia radicum, assembly GCA_021234595.1. Taxonomy (NCBI): domain Eukaryota; kingdom Metazoa; phylum Arthropoda; class Insecta; order Diptera; family Anthomyiidae; genus Delia; species Delia radicum. The sequence continues at coordinate 187,140,949 of CM037853.1, forward strand.
AGATCATGAAATTTCTTTAATAATGAATTTGATGCAGCGTCCATGGTGGTTGCTTCTTTGAAGACTTTTTTTGGAATTCAATTTTTCGATGAATTAAAAAATAAACTAACTTCTTAAGATATTTTATTGATAGCAGAATAAATTGCGTTGACTGGTAAGAAAAGAGCATAAATAACATAACATATATATAATGTTGGGGATTTAGAAAGGAAGAAACACTCAGACGATTAAAATGTCAATGCGAGCACAAATTACCGCTTTCGTTAATGAATATAAGGAGTTCATAAGTCTAGAAGATTTATATTTCTTCTTAAAGAGTGCTGAATATTTTGATTCATATGAGAATACGGAGATGGTTTCTTCAGTAAATGGAGAGCATTTGAAAGATTGCCCCTGGTCTGATGATACCTGCAGTGAAGGACCAGATACGTGTCATTGCGTGACTTATAGATATAGAACAGATTATGTAAACAATCTCATAAATTTATACGATAAACATGTACATTTTTAATACATTTAATTAAAAAATAAAGTAAATGTAAATAAAAAGAAATTAAAATAAAATATTATGAAATCTGTACTTTAAATAGCAACCCCTAGATGCAAACGCTCAAGTTTTGTCAAAAACAAACAAAAATGCCAGAAACAAAAAAATGAATAACTCTAAACTACACAATTTTGTGAAATTCGATAAAGTCTAAACTTTAAAATTTTACTTATATTTGCTGACTTGTGTTTTCTGATCTAGACATTGTTGCAAGATACAATGTTTTGGGTAATTATAATGAAAATCATTGTTTTGGACCCCAGCAATATTGATTGTTTCTTTTTAATATAAAGAACGGATTTTTGGTAATTAAGCTATATTTATTAGAAAACGATCAAGTTTTTTCAAGAACGATCAAGTTTTGTGAAGAACAAACAAAAAACAAAAAAAAAAAAAAAAAACAGTCGGCGGACACTAAACAATGATGACGTTGATAAACGTATAAATGGGCATGCAAAAATAAGAAAAAATAAAGAAACTATATCAAACCAAATTTTACATAATGAGAGCCCAAATTTCCATTTTCAGACGGCTAGCTTATTTTCAGCCGTTCATTTTCCGGTGGTCAGCCTTTTTTTCTCTACCACACTTTTACACTATGAGCACGCACAAACTTTTTATTACCCCCCTTTAACACTATGGGTATGCAAAAAATCACAGAAACTCTTACCTTCTACACTATGAGCACGCACAAACTTTTTATTACTCCCCTTTAACACTATGAGCACGCACAAACTTTTTATTCATACTACTCTCTTGCATTCCCATCAACCGTTTTACACTATGGGCATGCAAAAATCCATAAAAAAAAACAATTAAGACATTTTGCTTGCTTAATGTCTTCCCATCTCCATACTACTGTGGTCTTTACCTATATTAAGTGCAGAAAATAAATTAAAATAAACCTAACATGAATCCATAAAATAACTTTTTTGCTAAACTTTCAATAAAAAATAGTTTTTAATTTTAACGACAAGCCGATAGCCTAAGTTGCTAGTGCTTAGTTCTTAAGATTTATTGTAATTTTTAATTATAGTAAATAAATTAAATAAATAATTTTAACAAAATAATAAAAATCCAAAAATAGATCCGGTGATTTTTTAATAATACCAAATAAACACGTGCGTGCCATTAGCCTAGCGAATTTATTCTAGGTTCACAAAAAACCAGGTGGCAACGCTGGAAAAAGCAAATTTTTTGACAGCTGTCATTTTTATACGTGTTATCATTCCCAAGTGAATGGAATTATTAATAATAAGAAGAATGTAATGTACTTAAAATATATTTATTCAGAAACACACATATTCAGGAAGAGATTCTGCATCCGGTGGGCCGCGTACCAAAAATGTCTTTATGTCCAATGAATGTTTAGCACACAATGTATCCAAAAACCTTTATTGCAAGTTTTGAGCAAGGACTACTTTTTGAATAAAACTGGCATTTAAAATTTTTTTTTATTATGAAACTCTAGAGCAGATTCTGGCTCCGGGGGGCCACGTACCAAAAATGTCTTTATGTCCAATGAATGTTTAGGACACAATGAATCCAAAAAACTTTATTGCAAATTCTGAACAAGGACTACTTTTTGAATAAAACTGATATTTAAATTTTTTTTATGAAACACAAATACTCTGGAGCATATTCTGGCTCCGGGGGGCCGCGTACCAAAAATGTCTTTATGTCCAATGAATGCTTAGGACACTGTAATATGCTTGTAGCTTTAAGGGTGAAAGCTGGGTCGCCATGTAATAAATTATAAGGCGAAGTTGTTGGTTTTTTAGAACTCCAAATTGAAGTCTGATTTATTTAACAATTTACATGTTCTTATATACTATTCTTATAAGTCTAACTTATTGTCTAGTATTGAGTGATTTTATGAATCACTCAATTTATTTTTATTCTTATTCATTCTTATACTTTGTTCTCTTATCGTCAACATACGGTCATCAGATATCTGAGTGTAAAATGCAGTCATAGTGTTACTTGATGCCACATGGTGGTATGTATGGCATTCACTCTACAGTATTTGAGACGGTATGTTGGGAAATCAATATTAGTGGTTGGTATGCAGTGTACGCTTAAGGAGTACACTACACCCTTACCCTTAAGAGAAAAATTATAAAAGTGAATTTTCTAATTTTTTCTATATTTATGATTAATTTTATAATCTATATTAATGTATTATATATATTTTTGTTTTCAATAGTAGTTTCTTATACAACTTTGTTTTTATTAATGATAAGTTTTTGATTATAATCAATAACACACTGCTACAAAAAAAAAACTTTTTGTCAGAACTTGAAAACCGACCTAGTGGGGGTTGTAGGCCTAGGTGAGGACATACAAAAACCGTTTTCAAAAATTTTGAAATACCCTCAAAATTTTGAGTTATTTTTAAAAAACTGTTTTAGAGTAGGTCGTAGCACTTTAGTACCTCTAACTCACACATTTTTTGACCGATTTCAAAATTTTAAACAGTTTTGGAAAGACAAAGAATTAGGCTTTCATGAAATGTATTCATTAAATATATATTCCAAGACATTAGGTAAGTGTTTAGCAAAAGTTTCTCTTTTTTTTATTTTTTTTTTCCAAATTTTTCAAATTCAACAAGAGTTATTTTAATTTTTTTATGAAAACCTATCTTTTTTTGCACTGTATTTTAAAGACAATTTTATATAGAAAAAAACGAGATATTATTTGTTAAAATCGGTTTCTATTTGCAAAAGTTACTAAACTTTTTCTAAAGTAAAATGTTAAGATTGCAGACTTTTCTTCTGGTAAACCACTTACAAAAACGCTTGTTTAATTTTTTTTTTTTTTTATTCATATGGTTTGCGCTGGGGGAGAAAATGCTAAAAACAGGTGTTAATGAAAAGTTGAATAACTTTTACAATTTTCATCCGATTTGAAAAATTAAAACCATGTTTTGTTAAGAACTAAATTTTCTTTATACGTTGGTATAAATTTTTATAAGCTTTCATATTAAAATAAGCAATGAAAAGCTACTAAAATCAAAAAAGTTTATAATTTTCGTTTTTTTTTGTAGATATTCTTAACAAAAACAATACTTATAACTTACAAATGTATAAGAAATGCACGTCATTTTAAAGCCTAATCAGTTTTCTTTCCAAACCCGTTAAAAAAATGTAAATCGGACAAAAACTGACTGAGTAACAGGTCGATAAGTTGACGAACATCACTTGAAACGGTTTTTTAGAATAACTTCTGAATTTGAGGGTGTTTCTGAAATTTTTTGACACAATTTGTAATGTACTCAACAAGACCTATAACCCACGCTAGGTCGTTTTCCAAGTTTTTTTTCATTGTAGCACCGTGTAATTATTCATTAGTTCTTAATGCTATATAGGCTTTTAATTGATTATTATGTATTTCTTTTTCTTTTCCATTGTAATCTATTATTGTATTTACACCATTATTCCTAATTATTTTGTAAGGTCCTTTATATGGACTTTGATTCTTTTTCCTATTTCCTACTTTGACTAAAACTAAGTCTCCTATCTTTAATTTATTGTTGTATCTATTTTCTAATATTCTTTTTCTTTTGTTCTAATTGTTAATTCTTTAGCTCTGTCTAAAGAATATTGTAATTTACGTTTTAGCTCTGTGGCATAATCATCGTAATTATATATTTTAGTTTCTTTTGTGTCATATATTTCAGATGGCAGACATGGTAGTCTTCCATATACCAGTTCAAATGGCGTGTAGCCAGTGTCTATATGGGGTGCCGTGTTGTAGGCAAAAGTAAAATATGGAATCCATTTATCCCATTCGTAATCAGTTGCTGATGTAAGCAAGAATTCATTTAAGACTCTATGATTTCTTTCTAATGACCCAATTGTCTCATGGTGGTAAGGTGTCGAAAAGGTCTGTTTAATTTCAAGTAGTGAACATATATTACGCAAAAGTTCGTTTGCAAATTCTGTACCGTTATCTGATTTCAGTACTTTGCATTTACCAAATTTTAGAATTAGGTGTTCAACTATTGTTTTTGCAGTTGTTAGTGCATCTTTCGTCGCCATGGGGTGTGCAATAACGAATTTTGTTAGTTCGCATTGTATGGTCAAAATATATCTGTATTTATTCGAAATTCGAAGAGGTCCTACTGTGTCAATTGATACTATTTCAAAACTGTTACTTGGAGTGTTTGTCAATGTAAGTGGTTCCTTAATGTGTTTAGTTTGCTTGTTCTTGTTGCATTTGTCACAATATTTTACAAATTGCTTTACCATCTTATTCATGTTTTTCCAGATGTAGCGTTGTTTTAGTTTTATAATTGTCTTTCTTATTCCCAAGTGCCCTGCATGCGTGGCATTGTGGAATTCGTCGATTAGTTTGTATTTTAAAATTTCTTTTGTAATTCTTTTGGGCTTATTATATATTAATATTTTTAGTTGAGGATATTTGTTATTTATTTTTATCTTTGCATATGCTTCTATCAATTCCTTTTTACTGTAATTTTCAAATATTTTATCTTCACTTGCAAGTGCTAATTCTTTTATATTCTCTTTATTCATTTTGATATCAGTTTCTTCAGTATCGAATCTAGTTTCGCTGAATTATCACTGTATCTTGCTAGCTTTGTATTATTTATGATTTGGGTACGTAATTTCTTCTTAGTCAAAACTGGTTTTGATGAATTATCATTACGACCTATGTGCACAATATTATTTTCAATAAATATATCTTTTTCATTTATTTCTTCAATTGTATTAAACTGCAGTTTCTTCATATTTTTTATATCAGTAACGGATATGCATTCCCATATTTGAAGTTGATCAGGCTTCGGAGAATCACATTTTTCCATGTCGTTCTTTTCTATACGTCTTTTATTCTTGTTTTCCTCATTTTCTTTATTTTTTATTATGTTTTCCTCATTGCGTTTCCTATTGTTCATTGCCCTTGTTATAACTAATGTTCTTTTTTCTTTATCGACGTTTTCTAACGGTATCATCTGTTTTAGTATGTCTGAGTTTATTTCAATTCTGGACAATGCGTCCGCATTGGTATTTATTTTCCCTTTTTTATATATTATTGTAAAGTCGTAGTCGCTTACATCTAGTCTGATTCTTGTCATTTTTGATGATGGATTTTTGTGTGAGAACAGAGAGATTAATGGTCTGTGGTCTGTTACTACTATGAATTTACGTCCGTACAAGTATGGTCTAAAAAAATTAATACTCCAATGGATTGCTAAAAGTTCTTTTTCGATTATTGGTTTATTTATGTCATGTTTTTGTAAAGATTTACTTGCGTATGAAATGCGTAAATCTTGACTTATATCGCCTTGTGATAATACAGCACCTAACGCGTAGTTTGAAGCGTCAGTTGTTAAAATAAATGGTTTTTCAAAATCAGGGTATTGTAAAATTGGAGGATTCATTAACTTGTTCTTTAGCTCTTCAAAAGCGTGTTGGCATTGTTCAGTCCATATGAATTTTGTTGTTGGGTATAAATTTTCTGTAATAGTTGCAGAATGCAACGAATCGTCTTACCTCGTCAGCGTTAGTTGTTATTGGATAATTTTTTATTGTTTCATATTTAGATGGGTCTGTTTTTACACCATCTTTTGTAATCAAGTGTCCTAAGTAAACTACTTCTGGTCTTAGAAAACAACATTTCTTTGGATTAAGTTTTAAATTATATTTTTGTAGTCTGTCTAATACCTTTATTAAATTTTGGTTGTGGTGATTTAAACTACATCCATAAACAATTATGTCGTCTACATAGAGAAATGCTTCTGATTCTAGTCCTGAGAGTGCTATTGTAAGCATTCTTTGAAACTTTTCTGTTTTTAGCTCTACTGAGCGACTGCTTTATTGTTTCTTAAACATACTTAAATCTAGATATAAAAATCAACTTAATACTAGCTACAACTAAAGCGTGGGAAATGCCTACGTATGCATTAATCCACACTGTAGGTTGCTTGTAGCATGGACATTCCATAGATTGTATGTTAATACTTCATACAATGTATGGGTGTTATATTGCCTGTCTAGTACATGGCAATATACACTTATCAAACACGCTACATTGTTTACTGTTAATTTTTCATTTTCAAGGTGAAAAATATTTTGATATTTACGAAAAATGTTTATTAATTCTGTTTTTGCATAGTCGTCATTATTATTTAATTGTAGTTCATTCAGTATTTGTTCAAAACGTTTGGGGTTATTGTCTTTATTGTAATCTAATATGTCATAGTTTTTTAGTGAGTCAGTTTGGAGTTGAATGCCTTTTAAATTTATTTTCTCATTCGTCGTGTTTAAAATTTGTATGTGGGTCATGCCGTTACTAGGCGCTATTGAATTACTTAAAAATACACCTGGTTTAATTTCATTATTAAAAATTATGCTATCTTCGCTAAGGTTCAGTTTTAATGCTTGTATTATTTCTGTTCTTGGCGGTATTTTTATTTGTAATGACGTAAGAGCTTTTGTTTGCAATGGAATAGTTATGGTAGTATTGTTTATGAATAATGATATTGTGAAAGTTTCATAGTCTATTTTACAGAGATATTTTTTTAAAAAGTCCCTTCCTATTATTCCGTCTGTTTTTATTGGAAAGTTGTCATCTACAAGATGAAATTTGTGTTTGCATGTCTGGTCTGTGAATGAAAGTTCCAGTCCAATTGTCCCTAGTGAGTGTATTTCTTCAGTAGTAATACCTGTTAATTTACATTTGTTCTCTTTATTAATTAGTTCATCTTCAAGATTTGTTCGAATGCGAAATAGTGATATGTCGGCACCTGTGTCGACAAGAAATGTTAATTGTTCATTTTTGTATTTAGCGATTATGAAATTTGTATTATTATTGCAAACTTTATATACTCTTAATTTTGGCTGTCCGGAATATCCATGTATTCCGAGCCCACTTCGTTTCCCTCATTATTTATTGTACGTATGTATCTTCTATTTGTGTTGGTTTGATTTCTTCTATCGTAGTTATTGTTATTAACGGCTCTTTGCCGAACATTGCTGTAATTGTTGTTGTTTGAAAAATTATTGGGTCTTTTATTGGTAATATGACTATTTCTGTTTTGAAAGTTATTGGATCTGTTATTGTTAAAGTTACTGTTGTTCCCATTTGAAAAACTATTGTATCTGTTATTGTTATGTTGTCTGTTAGGTTGTCGTGTTTGAATGTGCATTACTGAATTGTTGTTTACCTTATGTTCGTTTTCTATTTCTAGCGCAAGTTCTACTGCGTCTTGTAAAGTCTTAGGACGAGCTGCAAATATGGCTGTTTTTAAATTGTCATTGATACCTCTTTTGAAAGAATCTAACGCTAGTTTAGCATTTAATCTAATGATAACATTTTTCTCTGGTTCTGATGCGTCTGTGTTTAATTCCTCAATTCCTAAACTATTTAAATTGTCTATAATGGTAATGATTCTGTCCTTATATGCACTTACTGATTGTTTTCCTTGGTATATATTGTTTAACTTTGACTGTAATTCTGGGATAGTTTTTGTATTCTTGTATCTTTGTTTTAAGAGTGTTTTTAAGGTATTGAAATTGTCTGGTTTTGCGTAACTGCCTATCGCTGTCCTTACACCTGAGGTCAATTTGGCGTGGTAGACATATTGCAAGAAATCTGTTTTTGCTGCGTCAGTCAGAGTCTTTTCGATGAGTTCTGCTGTTATTAGGAAACTTTCTAGTTCTTCATAATTTCCAGCAAAAATTGGGAGTGCCTTAGAAGTTAATTCTAAACTAAATGCTGCCATTTTGGTGTCTAAACTTTTAGTATTTGGTATTAAATATTCTTTGATTTTTCTATAAATGGTATTAAATTCTGATTGTAATGCTACTATTTCTTTTTCGTCTTTTTCTTCACTTTGTGCCGTCAAAAATTTTTTTCTTATGTTGTTTATAGTTTCTAACTTTACTTGTAAAGTTTTTTCTGAGTATGTCCTTCCTGGACTTTTCTTTAAATTTGCTAGTATGTCTTTTAATTCTGTTAGATGTTCTTCCATTTATACGTCTGTTATTAAAATTTTTGGTTTGTTTAAATATATATGTTTTAAAATTTATATACTAAGTATAAGATCAAAGTAATCAGTTATAAATATATTATTTTTCTAGAAATCATTTAAAATATATATTTTTATAAAATTGTTATTATTTTTTTAAAGATTTTTCATACATTTTTCTTAACAAAAATATGAAGAGTAGAAATTAAGATTATGAAAATAATGTTCATATTTAAAATTTTTGTATTTGATTTCTTAATTTATTTATTAAAGCACTTTAAGGGATATATATTGCCCTATATTTTTAGCAGAATTTAAGTAGTATTTTGTTTTTTTTTTGAAAATTTTTGTTTATGCAAAGGAAAATTTATATTTACATACATAAATTTTTTTTTTATTAGTTTATGTTAGGACATGGGCGAAATCGCCTCCGTACCTGCAGTTGCTCAACTAGGAGCGCACTGTTTTTACTATTGAATTAATTTTTTTTTTATACTTATATTATTGTTGATGGGATGATTCCCATTGTGATGGTTCTTCTAAGCACCATTAATAATCCATTTGGTTTCAGTAGTGTTGAATAATGTTGACTTCTTCATATAATGTTGACTTCCATGTAATAATGTTGACTTCTTCATATAATGTTGACTTCCATGTAATAATGTTGACTTCTACCAGTCCTGACTCGTTCTTCGGCCGAACGGTCCTTCTAATCTCGGCGTGGATTAGGAACTTCCAAGATTTTTTTTTCTTTTCAGTGCTCTAACGGGGAGCACTAGAAAAGTGGCAGGATCGCCATGTAATATGCTTGTAGCTTTAAGGGTGAAAGCTGGGTCGCCATGTAATAAATTATAAGGCGAAGTTGTTGGTTTTTTAGAACTCCAAATTGAAGTCTGATTTATTTAACAATTTACATGTTCTTATATACTATTCTTATAAGTCTAACTTATTGTCTAGTATTGAGTGATTTTATGAATCACTCAATTTATTCTTATTCATTCTTATACTTTGTTCTCTTATCGTCAACATACGGTCATCAGATATCTGAGTGTAAAATGCAGTCATAGTGTTACTTGATGCCACATGGTGGTATATATGTCATTCACTCTACAGTATTTGAGACGGTATGTTGGGAAATCAATATTAGTGGTTGCTATGCAGTGTACTTTATTGCAAATTCTGAACAAGGACTACTTTTTGAATAAAACTGATATTTAAATTTTTTTTTTTTTTTGAAACCCAAATACTCTGGAGCAGATTCTGGCTCCGGGAGGCCGCGTACCAAAAATGTCTTGGCAAAATTTCAGTTTATGGGGGACACCCCTGGAAAAAAAAAAAATGCCACGCCCCCTTAAATGACCCCAGGAGTGCGAAAATCATAATGAATAAGGGGGCTCACGCCCCTTATGGGTATCAAATGAAAGCTAATGTCTTCACGATTCCAAAAATAGCCGTAGTTGCCAGATCGGGCGATTTTTGTAGCCGATATGGCCATTTTGGCAAAATTTGGGGTGGGGGAAATTTTTTTTTTCCTTTTTTTTTGCTTATATTTTGTTAAAATCAAACAAAAATGAGCATTTTGTGCGAAAAGATTACTATTGTTAGCGTTACCCAGGGATTAAGAAACGAGGAAAACTCTTGAAAGCTTCTGATTGGTTAATGAAAATTTGTTATACTGGCTTCGCTTAGTAAAGTTTTTCTGCGTGACCGGCCTACGGCCGGGCTTAGGGGTTTTTAACTCCAGTATGTCTTAATTCTAGACGGCGGGGATCTCGAGTGCTCGGCCTCTGGCCGAGCTAAAAAGGAATAAACAAAAAAAAGTCCTTCCCCCATTTTATAAAAATTAACATATCTTCCTCAAATTCTGGACGATCTGGCAACTACGGGTATTTTTGGAATCGTGATACCTTTCATTTGATACCAATATTGCCTAAGTAGGTGGCATGGGTCGTTTTTCACCCCCGCCCCTATTTAACAAAAATGGCCGTATCGGCTGCAAAAACCGCCCGATCTGGCAACTATGGCTATTTTTGGAATCGTGAAGACATTAGCTTTCATTTGATACCCATATTGTCTACGTAGGTGGGCCGGGTCGTTTTTCGACTGCCACGCCCATAGGGGGCGTGAGCCCCCTTATTCATTATGATTTTCGTACTCCTGGGAACATTCTGAAGGGGATGGCATATTCAGATTTTTTCTCTAGGTGTGTCCCCCATAAACTGAAATTCAGCCAATGTCTTAATGTCCAATGTATGTTTAGGACACAATGAATCCAAAAAACTTTATTGCAAATTCTGAACAAGGACTACTTTTTGAATAAAACTGCCATTTAAATTTTTTTTTTTATTATGAAACCCAAATACTCTAGAGCAGATTGCGGCTCCGGGGGGCCGCGTATCAAAAATATCTTTATGTCCAATGAATGTTTAGGACACAATGAATCCAAAAAACTTTATTGCAAGTTCTGAACAAGGACTACTTTTTGAATAAAACTGCCATTTACAATTTTTTTTTTGTTTTATGAAACCCAAATACTTTGGAGCAGATTCTGGCTCCGGGGGGCCGCGTACCAAAAATGTCTTTATGTCCAATTAATGTTTAGGACACAATGAATCCAAAAAACTTTATTGCAAATTCTGAACAAGGACTACTTTTTGAATAAAACTGATATTTAAATTTTTCTTTTATGAAACCCAAATACTCTGGAGCAGATTCTGGCTCCGGGAGGCCGCGTACCAAAAATGTCTTTATGTCCAATGAATGTTTAGGACACAATGAATCCAAAAAACTTTATTGCAAATTCTGAACAAGGACTACTTTTTGAATAAAACTGATATTTAAAATTTTTTTTTTATTTTGAAACCCAAATACTTTGGAGGAGATTCTGGCTCCGGGGGACCGCGTACCAAAAATGCCTTTATGTCCAATGAATGTTTAGGACACAATGAATCCAAAAAACTTTATTGCAAATTCTGAACAAGGACTACTTTTTGCATAAAACTGACATTTAAAATTTTTTTTTTATTATGAAACCCCAATACTCTAGAGCAGATTCTGGCTCCGGGGGCCGCGTACCAAAAGTGTCTTTATGTCCAATGAATGTCTAGGACACAATAAATCCAAAAAACTTTATTGCAAATTCTGAACAAGGACTACTTTGTGAATAAAACTGCCATTAAAAAATTTTTATTTTATTTTGAAACCCAAATAGTCTGGAGCAGATTCTGGGTCCGGGGGACCGCGTACCAAAAATGTCTTTATGTCCAATGAATGTGTAGGCAGTGTTGCCATGTATTTTTTTCAAAAAACTGTAAAAAAAACTGTTTTTTTAAGAAAAAACAGTAGAAAAAACAGTTAATATGTGCATTTTGAATTCAATTGCATTTTATTTAAACATAAAACAACATAAAAAACATTAAACACATAACATTTTATATATATACAAAAAAAATATTTTTTGTTGTAGACTAACTAAACACAACACAAGAGAAATTAAAACGAAAACAGACAGAAACAAAATGACATTTCAGGGTTTCAACACAAACAAATGCTAAGTATTGTTTTTTAATGAAACATTTTGCGCAACTTTTATATTAAATTTATAAGTTCAAGTAAAAAAAAGTAAATCGAAATTAAACAAAAACTGTTTTTTTCATGAAAAACTGGAAAACTGTACGCATCCTAAAAAACTGGAAAAAACAGTTAAAACTGGCAATATGGTAACACTGTGTGTAGGACACAATGAATCCAAAAAACTTTATTGCAAGTTCCGAACAAGGACTACTTTTTGAATAAAACTGCCATTTAAATTTTTTTTTTTTATTTTGAAACCCAAATACTCTGGAGCAGATTCTGGCTCCGGGGGGGCCGCTTACCAAAAATGTCGTTATGTCCAATGAATGTTTAGGACACAATGAATCCAAAAAAACTTTATTGCAAATTCTGAACAAGGACTACTTTTTGAATAAAACTGCCATTTAAATTTTTTTTTTTATTATGAAACCCAAATACTCCAGAGCAGATTCTGGCTCCGGGGGGCCGCGTATCAAAAATATCTTTATGTCCAATGAATGTTTAGGACACACTGAATCCAAAAAACTTTATTGCAAGTTCTGAACAAGGACTACTTTTTGAATAAAACTGCCATTTAAATTTTTTTTTTTTTATGAAACCTCTGGAGCAGATTCTGGCTCCGGGAGGCCGCGTACCAAAAATGTCTTAATGGCCAATGAATGCTTAGGACACAGTGAATCCAAAAACCTTCATTGCAAGTTCTGAACAAGGATTACTTTTTGAATAAAACTGCCATTTAAATTTTTTTTTTTTTATAAAACCCAAATACTCTGGAGCAGATTCTGGCTCAGGGGGGCCGCGTACCAAAAATGTCTTTATGTCCAATGAATGCTTTGGACACAATAAATCCAAAAAACTTTATTGCAAGTTCTGAACAAGGACTACTTTTTGAATAAAACTCCCATTTAAAATTTTTTTTTTTATTTTGAAACCCAAATACTCTGGAGCAGATTCTGGCTCCGGGAGGGCCGCGTACCAAAAATGTCTTTATGGCCAATGAATGCTTAGGACACAGTGAATCCAAAAAACTTTATTGCAAGTTCTGAAAAAGTGTAGTGTGTTTGACAAGTCTGCGTTACCATACCGTCTGTATGTAACTAGAGACCCACACTTTGTGGAATGTTGTTTGTCCACAACATACCCTAACATATTATAATTTATGTTTAAGTAGCTTTAAGTATTTTTTGATAATAAAGAAACAGTTGCTCAGTAGAGCTCAACAACAATTAGTGTTTTATTTTTAATAACTCTACTTGGCGATCCTGCCACTATAATAACAAATATAGATAAAGTGAATAAAGGGTTGGGTCCAACAGGACCTGACCCTGATAAAAAAAATAAAAAAAAAATAATAAAATAAACAATCCTCATGTGGATTCGGTGTGAAATGAAAAAAAAAAAAAAAACTTAACAATAACAACAAATAAAAAAACATTTTACAAGTGTAGTGTAATTTTCAACAAAAATTTAACAATACAAATCAGAAATAAAAAAAAATTAAAAATTTTTTGAACAAAAAATTTTAGTTAAAATTATATAAGAAAAATTGTGCCATCTACATTTACAAAATACTGAAGCAAGTGCATCCTGATGAAGGAGGATGCAATGTAACAAACATTGCCGGAGACACACGCCAAGTGCTCCAAGGGTGGTGTGGCCAAAACACCACCAGGAAAACAAGACCAAAATGAACAAGGTAATGAAAGATATTTTGGGTCGCTTCAAGGACTTGCAATTCTTCACTGGTGAATCTATGGACTGCGATGGTATGATTGACATGTGTGAATATCGTGAAATTTATGAACAAAATCAACCCATCTTAATGTTCTTCAAGCATGGTTTGGATGAAGAAAAATGCTAATTCAACCTACAACAACTTAAAACTACAGCAATACAACAGCAGTAAGAAGAACTATATTCAACACAATAACAACCATTATTCAACACAATAACAACCATATATTACAGCATCAATAACAGATTTAAACAAGGTAACATAGTTTAAGCTATAGCGTCGTGTATTTCGAAAAATTATTTTTTTTTTTAAATTTAAATTTTCATATATTTCGTTGTCTGTTTCATACAATTCAATTTTTATATAATTAATAGCGGTATTCACTCTTGATAGCATTTATGCAAGGGTTGCATTAATACTATGATTTTATGCTACAAAGCGTGAGCGTCTTTTTTTTGTGTGTATTGTATGTTTACAACCCAAGCATTTCAATGTTGACAAAACAGCTAATTTCTAACGAAAATGTATTTTCTAGCGATTTTTAAGTAGACTTTAGCGATTTTTTCAAGTAAAAAAGGTTGGCATTATTCTTCGTTCTCAGTGGATTTTAAACTCTGTTGTTATTTTGTGTGATTATCAAATTTAAGGAAGAAGATCCATTTTTATATTAATATCGTATTTTTCTTTTATTTAAGTTTGTTTTTTGATAGAAAATTTGTGTTAAAATCAGTTGTTTTTTTTTACACGAAAATTAAATGTTTTTTTGCAAATATTTCTGTTCTTATTTTGTTTTCCGGCAAAACTAAAAGATGTTAAGTATTGTAAGTTTGAAAGGTTTGAAAGACCCAGAATATGCAATAGGTTTTCGTCTTGCATATAAATAAAAGTCTTGCATATTTTTATTTCATGTATTTTGTTGTTGTGGTCTTGCATACTCTTGTATTTATACAAGATCTGCAAGCTTTGAAAGGTCTGCAAGGGTAGTTTGCTACCAAGAGCGAATACCGCTAATAATTAATTACAAAGAGATCTTTAAACAAACAAATATGAATCCATATATATGAAACTATTCAAAGAAAATAAATTTTATTTATAGACTATAAAAAATTAAATTTATGTCTCTTTAAACATTTTTTTTACATTGCAAAAACGGAGGATAATTTAAACATAATATTAATTAAATATTATAATTAACAACACGAAAGAAACAATACAAAATTAGTTAATTAAAAGAAAAAAGAGAAAGAGAAAGAAAGATAAAATAAAAAATTATTATTTAATTAATATACTACAGTAGTAGTATAAAAGCGTCACTTTCAGATGTATGCACCTGCCATAAGGAGAAAAAACTTTTAAGGTTGAATTAAGGTGAAATTTAAGGCGTACAAAAATTATCCACTTCTATTTTGTTTTTCTTATTTTCTCTTTTTTTCATATTATCTTATTTTCTCTTATTCTTTTTCTTATTTCCTCTTATTCTCTTTTCTCTTGTACACAGATTTAATTTTGTAAAATAGAAATTTATCATTTTATAAAACATATTTTTTCAATAAAATACAAAAACACTACTGTATAAAAATGTCTCCCTACAAAAATAAAAATATACGAAAACCAACTGTATGACTACTACTATACATTTATAAAAAAATCAAATTGTTGTTCTTTATTCATAAAAAAGACAGACATAAAAAATGCAATTGGATATTTAAAACTTCCGTTCATTCTACCTACCAAATATACATTCAAGTTTACAAATATACTTAACTACAAAACACGTGTTTATTGTGATTTGTAATTACCTCCAATTAGTTCAACATCAAAATGTTTCACTGTACTTGTAAATAGTTAGTTGAATTTATGCTTACGTTGTAAAATATTAGAGCTGTAGTATAAGTAAACATTTACAGTGAATTTGGTTTACCGTACACTAATATTTATTTTTTCATATAAAAATTTATTTCAATTGTGAAAAATAATTTTGTATGCATGGCGTAGGGTAAAACGAACCCTATTTAGTAAACACATGTCTTCTTTAATATTAATTATGTTTAAAGTTTTAAAAAGTCAATGTGCTTACAAAATAAAAAAAACCCAAAAAATTGTATAAAATAAAAATATAGAATTGAAATTGCTTACTTGCATTTTCTTCATAATTTTATTAATAGTATGTCTGTCTACCTTACATCCGGTTATGCAATATGAAATTAATAAAACTCTAATTATTTTTTTTATATAAAATATAAAAATTATGTTTTTCTTTATTTGTGTTTAGATTTAATTAAAATTATAATGTTAAATGTATGATGATTTAAATGTTCAAATATAACTTTTAACAGTTTTTAAATCTGTTTAAAGAATTTTTAAGATTAAATAAAGCCTTTAAAAATTTTTGAAAAAGTATGTATAATAATATAATAAAATATAATAAAATATAATATAATAAAATAAAATATAAAAAATTGAATCATATTTTAATTTGAAAATAGCTAATCCGTTAGATGAAATTCGTCCCTTAAAACTAATTCTCCATTTCTTATTATTCATCATGGTTAAATAGGGGTCTTGAATTGTCAGGGATTTATTCATTCTTGCTGGTAAATAAATACATGTGTTATTTTCCAAATACACAGCAACTTTGAATCCATAATTACTATCATTCCATTCAAATTTAGATATTTAAAATTCTTCATTTTGCAACAAATCATCAATTTTTACATATTCAGGTTTGATTCCCAAACCTAAATTAATGATTTAATGATAATTCTATTAAAATACTTGGTATACAAATCATAGCTAAAATAATCTTATAACCTTAAACTCAACTGTTATAACTGTTACAACTATTTTTTTTTTTTTATATAATTTAATTGAAATTTTAAAATTAACTACAAAGTAAATTATTCACTGAATTATACATGAATTCCTAAACATTTAATGTACAAAGACGAAATGTTGTGAGAGATAGAAAGTTAACTAAATAACTTTATATCTTCTTTTCCTCATTAAGGGCGAAACTAAATGAAAAGCTATATATACTTATTTCCGTAAAATAAGCCGTGTGACCGTTATCTCATTAATCCAACATTCATACGGGTAAAGATCTACTTCCATAAATTGTCCAATAAAATATTCCAAATAGTAATTTAAATTTTGTCTTTACTTTTCTTTTGGTACTATTTTGGGGTATTTTGCACTGAGCACAAAATCATATTGAGATTTTGTTTAGGTTCAGAGTTTGTTGTCTATCAACCATCCATGAAAAAAATATAAACAAAAAAGTTATAAAAATATAATATAAATTTAAATTGCTATAAAAACATCACGAAATATAACAGTTTGATAAAGAAAATTGAAAGTCTCGATGACTTAAGGCATAAATCAACACAGCTCTAGGGTTTATAGCTGCTATACATATCTTAAAACTACTGTATTACATATAAGTTTGAAATAACAAAAACAACATCTTCAGTATAACAGTTTTATTAAATAACTGCATTGGGATTTTAAAAATCACGAAACCAAAATGAAAGTTATAACTGTTATACAAAATAACATTCAACATAAAGGCCCAATGTTCCTCCAAGGAATTTTAAAGCAAATATATATAAATATATATAACCGTTTTAAACAATTTCCAAGAACATTTTTGAAGACTAAATTATAAAAATTATAACAAAAGCGGTTTGAAAAATTGTAACTGTTATAAACCACAACATTTTTCAATAAACTGAATTACAAATTCTAAAATTCCGTGCCGGATTAAAATTCTCGAATATCGCTAATTTAGTAGGGATATTTTTAATACAAATTTTCAGACAAAATAATTATCATAAAAATGTGCCTGTCTTATGAGGAATCAATTTTAAAATCACTGAATTGCTTATATATTACAGAACTTGAATAAATAAATAATTTATCTGCAGAAAATGCCTAACCAAAGTCAAAAGATTAAAAAAAGTTACCATATTCCAAAGAAAATTTCTTCATCCAAATCCAGTTTTAGAGGGTATTGGAGTTCTGACATTCAAATAATAACCAGAGAAGACAATAAATGACAAAATATGACGTGTTTATGAAAAAAAAAAATTATTGAAAAAACAATAACTACAAAAAAATTAAAAAAAACAAACTTTTAAGAGGGGCAATTTTAAAACTGGAAAATCTCAAGAAAAGGCCGGTTTTAAGCGCAAAAATATAAAATCCAAAAATGGCATAACCAGCAAATTTGAGTAAAACTGGCAAGTGAAGCAAAAAAGAAAAATGTATCTTCTCTGATTGTAACTAAAAAATATTTAAAATTCCTATTGAAATTAAAGTATTTTTAAATTATATAGCTTTTGGGGGTTTGGAATTCAAATAAATCAAATAAAATCGGAAACAATCAAGAAATTATAATGATTCAGTATAAAGTAAAAAATATTTGTTGTAGTTGGAGCATTTTTTATTATTTCAATTTGAATTTTAAAAGATTTCAATTGAGCTAATTGAATGCAAAACTCCACAAAAAATTCATTTAACAATAACATTGATAAAAAATATCAAATTTTAACTAATTCAACTTACTTTAAACAACAATTTGCATTAATAACATTAAAAGAAATCCTGAGTTTATAAATTTGGAGATTTAGAATCAACATAATAGATTACAAAAAATCTACAAATATTAAAAAGATATTTTAAAAACGTTAAACTTGCTAAAATTATTTACAATAAATTTTAATTTTTGTTAACAAAGTTCACTTGTTAATTCCTAAAATAAGAAACGTTCAATTAAAATTAAACAATATTATTCTATTTACTTAAACATTTATTTCAAAACATATATTTAATCTACAATTTATCTAAAAATTATATAATATAAGAATAAAATTTACTTTAAAAAACAAAAATATGCAAATATCTTAATGTTTATGTATACTGTTATATCAACTCACTCTAAGAACGAGCAAAAACTCCCTTTTGAATAATTATATTAAGTATTCTGACAAACTGTCCTAGGTATGTATTTTTAAGTCTTATCGCATAAGGAAAAAACCCACGATTAATAATAATAACCAGATATATTTTTAAGTGTTATCACATAAGAGAAAAACCCATGATTAGTATTGTAATCTTTTAGTACCTTTCTTATGAAACATAATAAAGATCTAATTATGTGTTAGGGAAAAACAACAGCACCGATAAACAATTATCTACCTGTGTTTGTTTATCAGGATAACACATTTATTATGTAGAGCATAAATAGTATAAATAGAGAAACAATTCATTTTAATAAACAGTTCTGATAATACTACGGAGAAAGAAACAAACGTTTTTTTTTTATTAATTTTATATCAGGATCTAAAATTGGCGCAGTCGGTAGGATAACAAACTAGTTTTGTAATCCCTGCAAATAAGAACCTACGGCATACTAACATCCTTAAACGAATATTAAGGATATCAAGTGCTAACGGTATAAAATTCGTAAAAAAGATTTATTGAAAATAAAATCTATAACGAATTATGGCAGTCAACGCAGGAAATCCTAACTTAGCAGCAGCAGCAGCAGCTGGAGGACAATTACGAGCGCTTGACATCAATCCACTAAACTATTTGGAAAAACTACAAGGATTTGATGGTAGAAAAGAAGATTTGTCAACCTTTTGTACCAACGTCGATGATATTTTACCCACACTATTGGCCTATAACGCACAAGCTCAAAGAATGTGCATAAACATCATCAAGTCAAAACTAACTGGAAAAGCTAGAAGAGCAATGGAAATAAATACACATTTAAACAGCTGGACAGAAATAAAAGCAATGCTAGAAACTAATTTCGGAGGATTTCAAACTTCCGATCAATTGTACGAAGAACTGAGAGCAGCACAATATCGAGGTAATGCCCTCGAATATTACAACTTCATATTACATAAGTTAGCAATACTGAATCAAAAGTCCAGACAAGAAGGAAACCTTCAAGATGTTCCAAGAAATATCCAAACAGCTTTAAAAATCTTTATGACAAGATTGCCAGTACACATGAGGACGGTATTATGTGCTTTAAAACCGAAAACAATGGAAGAAGCCATCCATGAATTATCCCAATCAGGATTTCTAACAGAGGAAAAAAGAAAACCTATAACAATGAACAATCATCAAAATAATCAACAACAAAAAGGACAACCCAAGAGCAACTCAAACCAACAGCTCAACAGAAATTGGGCACCAAAGATATATAACCCTCAGCATAACCAACAACATAGAGGTAATAACCCTAATTGGCAACAAAGGTTTCACCAACAACAACAACAACATTATGTTCAACAACCACTACCAGAACCAATGGACACAACCACAGCCCAAACTAGAAGACAAAATCATCATCAAACCCCAAGAATGGAATGTAATTGTAAGTGTACAAATTATAAAAATAATGTTGACCAATACAAAAACGAAATTGTAGAAACCTATGAATCAGGAAATTTTCATGTACCAGCCTCTCTGGGGGACAACCCAAACGACGTGGACTTCCCTATATCTTACTTAGAGGACAGACAAGAACTCTTAGAGTACTAATTGACACAGGATCTACTGAAAATTTTCTCAATTTAGACCAATGTCCGCCTAAGTTCATTAAAAAATTAAATAACCCCAGTCACATTAAAACCGCTTCAGGAAATTTTCATATTACCCATGAAGGCACAATTCCCAAAAATACTATTCAAATCCCTTTAAATTCGGACACTACTTTTGGACTCTATAAATTCCATGAATTTTTTAACGGTCTTTTAGGACATCTAACGTTAGAACAAAATAACTCCATAATTAATTACGAGACAAAACAGATTAAAATCAACGGAAAAACTTTCCCATTGTATTATGAAGGAGATTCAGAGGAAATACTCCCAACAATTTTAAATCAACTACCAGAACTATTCAATATCGAATATTTAGGTACTAATGACCTATTACGCTTGGACCATCTTAATTCAGAGGAATCAAAGGCGATAAGAATTTTGGTTCAGAATCACGGAGACGTTTTTTATCACAAAGGTGACGATTTGACCTTTACTAATGAGATTAAACACAAAATTGATACTGGACTTTCCGGACCAATCTATAGCAAAACCTATAGATATCCTGTTATCCACACTGAAGAAGTGGAAAAACAAATGAATGAAATGCTAGAACAAGGCATCATTAAACATAGTAATTCCCCATATAATGCTCCTATATGGATTGTTCCTAAAAAAGACGACAAAGAAGGTAACAAAGAGTGGCGCATTGTCATTGATTACCGCAAATTAAACCAAGTCACTAGAGAAGATAAATATCCTATCCCTAGAATTGATGACGTCTTAGATAAACTAGGACGGGCAAATTATTTCTCAACTTTAGATCTAACTAAAGGATTTTATCAAATAGAAGTAGAACCGAAGGATAGAGAGAAAACTGCTTTTACAACTCACAACGGACATTTTGAATTTGTAAGAATGCCTTTTGGACTGAAAAATGCTCCGGCGACATTCCAGAGAATGATGAACACGTTTTAAGGGAACATATAAATAGGATCTGCGTCGTGTACATGGATGACATTCTGGTCTTCTCAACTTCACTACAGGAACACATTAATAATTTGGAAAAAATATTTGAAACCTTGAGGAAAGCAAACCTCAAAGTATCTTTAAACAAATCAGATTTCTTAAAAAAAGAAACCGAATTTTTAGGACACATTGTCACAAAGGATGGCATAAGCCCTAATCCACATAAAATAGACGGCATAAAACGTCAAACTATTCCGAAAACCATTAAGGAGATACAAAGTTTCCTCGGACTCAGTGGTTATTACCGTAAGTTTATACCTGATTATGCGAAGATAGCTAAGCCTTTAACAATCCGCCTCAAAAAGGATTCAATTATCAATGTAAATGATAAGGACTATAAAGAAGCTTTCGAAAAATTGAAAAACATATTAATGTCAAACATGGTTCTGAAATACCCCGACTTTAATGAAAATTTTATTTTAACTACAGATGCAAGTAATTATGCATTAGGCGCGGTTTTATCTCAAAAAAACGGACCCTTAGCATTTGCATCTAGGACATTAAATAAACATGAATGCAACTATTCAACTATAGAAAAAGAATTACTAGCCATAGTATGGGCCGTAAAACAATTTAGACATTACCTATATGGAAGAAAGTTCGATCTCCAAACAGATCACAAACCACTCATATGGTTAGCCAGTCTTAAAGAACCTAATTCTAAACTTATCCGATGGAAAATCAAACTCAATGAATATGAATTTAATATATCCCATGTACAAGGAAAGGAGAATAAGGTGGCTGACGCACTTTCAAGGATTAGAGAAACTAACGTCAATAGGAGGGTGAAAGAAAAGACAATCAGATTAGGTGAGAATATATGCTCTCTTTGTAATAGAAAATATGCCACAATTAGCTCACTGAATAAACATTTAAGAGATATACACAATAGAGAAGATTTAACAGAGGAATCTAGGCCAAGAAGAAAATTGGAAGAACCCCACAGAATAACGATGTTAGACAATATTCCTATTATCCCTGATGATGATAACCAAACCATACATTCTGCCGAAGAGGATAGTATGGACTTATTCAAAACGACCGAGAAATCTTTCCAAAGTTTTTCTAACCAAATTGTCCTTAAAAAGGGGACAGAAAATAATATTGAAAAGGAAATAGTATTCTCAAACAAAAGAACTACATACAATTATGAAAACTTAAATCCTGAACTAATAGAGCAAATATTAGACCAGATTACAGTCTACAAATTAGTAGTTCTTCGTTGTAACAATACCGAAGACTTAATAACACTTCAAGATAAATATAAAGAAAGAAAATCTAATCCAAATAACATTATGGAGACTGATGTGTTTGTATCTTACGAAAATGTAACGGAAAAAAGTTACGAGGAGATAATAGAAATAATAGCAAAACATCATAGACTTGATAATAATCACCCAGGTATAACTAAAACTCATGAGGAATTAAAGAAAATTTATTACTATCCGAATCTGAAAAAGGAAATTACTAAATTCATTAATAACTGTCATATTTGTAACTTTAAGCACGAACGAAACCCTATTAAACTACCCTTTGAAAACACGGAAACCCCAACAGAACCTTTTCAAATTTATCATTCGGATATATATTTCATAAACAACCAACAAATGTATGTCACTATGATAGACAAATTCACAAAATACGCAATGATCGAAGAGATACCCGACAGATCAACTCTTACACTTATCAAAGCCTACCTGAAATTATTTATTTTAATGAAGAAACCCAAAAAACTTATCCTAGATAACGAAAAGGGATTTAGATCACCACTATTTACTGATTTTTTGGAAAAACAAAATATTCAATATCACTTCACAACACCTAATCGACACACAGGTAATTCTGATATAGAAAGGTTTCATGGATCAATGAATGAACAAATACGAATATTAAAAATTAGAGAAATAGAAAATGATATTAATCTAAATATAGATTTACCAGTACAAGCCCTAAGCAATTATAATAATTTACTTCACCTCACTACAGGTAAAAAACCTATAGATTTACATTTTTCTAATAAAATAAACCTTCAGGAGATATTTAAAAGAATGGAGGATAAGAAAAGGAAAATATGCGAATATAGAAACAGAGATAGAGTGGATAAAAAGATAAACTCTAACTATGTGAAGACATACAAGAACAAACTAGATCAGAAAGTAAAGAAAGTTAACGTAAAGAAAACAGACAATAAAAAATACACCAATAATAATCAAGAATTTCATAAGGATCAATTCATTAAACAAAAGAAATATATTTCCAGATCTTTGGAAGTCCTTATCGATCCTATTGATGATCAACCTAGCTGTAGCACAAAAGCTGTTAACAACCGATCTTAATCAAGGAAATGGATTCACTATCATCCAAACAGGAGAGTTATCCTTAATTCAAAATTACTCGAAAATACTACACATATTCAAAACTGAGGATTATTTAACATACATTAAAACATTGGAATTCGAAATAATGACGCTAGATGACGCATATTTACAACATCAGATCGAACACACTAAATTACAATTATTGAGTTTAATACCCAGATCCCGTGCTAAACGAGGACTAATCAATATTTTTGGAACAGGATTAAAATACCTGTATGGTACAATGGACGACGATGACAGGACGGAAATTGAGGAAAAACTTAGAATCAATACTCTTAATAATCATAACATAATTGAACAATCAAATAGGCAAATCAAAATCAATACTCATTTTGACGAACAATTGAAAACATTAACAAATTTACAAAACCAACAGACTAAACTACTTAGACAGAATATGGAATTAATCAATCAAACTAAAGCAGCTTCACGTAAAGGTTACCTCAGATACGAAATTGAACATATCGGGAAATTAATTGAACAAGCCAGAGAATTGCTATTGGCTTCAAAATTGCGAACACTAAACAGGGACATACTAACAGATCAGGAAATTAATGAGTTTAGCATTACATTGGAAAAAATGGAAAACATCGAATTAGATGTTGCGACCCAAAATAAAAACATTATTTTTATAATTAAGGTACCTAACATGAATCAAGACAACTATAAGGAGATTGTTATACAACCAATACCTAATTTTAACAAAAAACAATTAACCTTAGTCAATAGAAACTACTTAATGAAAGATAATATAATCTATGAGAAAACTAACAAAATATCTAACCTAAAAGAAGAAAAAGATAATTGTATTCAACACTTATTTAATAAGAACCATATGCATTGTAATTATGAAACCAATACTCTAACAGATGTTAAGGAAATTGGGTTTAATGCTATTATAGTAATTAATGGAAATTTTAAAGTAAATCACACATGTAATGAATTCCCATTCACCTTGAATGGAAACTATTTAATATATATTGAAGACTGTCGAATCTATCTAGATAAATGGTATAACAAGAAAGGCTATTCTAATACAATAATTATACCCAATCCAATTAGAAACATAACAACTAGTGACTCACCATTAACCTTAGAACCACTTCATTATAAAAATATAGAAAATATAAAAATGATCAGAGAGTTAAAACAACACGAAAAAATCCAAAATATATCTATCTCTACTATTGTAATAATCACAATTATCATAATTTGTATCTACATTTATATCAAAATCCGAAATAGGAATATTAGGCAAAATGGAGTTACTATTAACTTACCCTCAATCCCTTTGGGAACCGGGCAAGCATCTTCGTCTGGGGGTGTTATATCAACTCACTCTAAGAACGAGCAAAAACTCCCTTTTGAATAATTATATTAAGTATTCTGACAAACTGTCCTAGGTATGTATTTTTAAGTCTTATCGCATAAGGAAAAAACCCACGATTAATAATAATAACCAGATATATTTTTAAGTGTTATCACATAAGAGAAAAACCCATGATTAGTATTGTAATCTTTTAGTACCTTTCTTATGAAACATAATAAAGATATAATTATGTGTTAGGGAAAAACAACAGCACCGATAAACAATTATCTACCTGTGTTTGTTTATCAGGATAACACATTTATTATGTAGAGCATAAATAGTATAAATAGAGAAACAATTCATTTTAATAAACAGTTCTGATAATACTACGGAGAAAGAAACAAACGTTTTTTTTTTATTAATTTTATATCAGGATCTAAAATTATACACTAAAAAATGCATGATATTTAAATAAAATATTTAAAAATTTATAATATACTACATGCAAACCACAATTTATCAAAAAAGAAAAATACTCAGTGTGATCAACATTTATCACAAAAAAATCACACTTTAAAAAAATTTAAAAAGTTTCATAACAAGTTTTAAGAAAATCTTATAATGAAAAAATACACCTTTAATATATTTGCTAAATTTTGGACATAATGTTCTTATTTTTAGTTATTTCCTCTCTGAACTTCACAGTTTTTAAATATTTCTATTCAAAACTCACAAAAATCAGAAAATGTTCATAGCTTTAAAATGTATCAATGCGAAGTGAATAAGATCTCATTTCGAATTAGATAATTTTTAATTGTTTTATGACAATTTAAAAGGTATTAATAGATAATTATATTAAAATATTTTAAATACTGAAATTTTATTTATTTAGAAGTTTAATATTCTTTCACATTTTATTCTAATATAAAACAATCAAAAAATAAAATTACAGGTCACTTTTTCGTATCAAAACAAGAATTTTACTTAAATTTTACCATAAATCAATAGCATTTTACTGAAGTAAAATAAAAATTCATGAATAAAACTTTAAAAACTCGTCACCTTTTACATCTGCAATTCAGAAAATATCAATTTGAATTTAGGAAATATCAATTAAATTTCAGAATTCCATTTGAAATTTAATAAAACATCAACTGAAATTCAGATTTTTCATCTAAAATTCAGAAAATATCATTTAACATTAAAAAAATATAATTTTAAATTCAGAAAATATCATTTGAAATTTAAAAAATATAATTTTAAATTAAGAAAATATCATTTGAAATTCAGAAAACATCATTTTTTTTAATCATATAAAATTCAAATCACTAAAAATCATTATGTTCTTTCTCAATACATTTCTCAATTTGATTTTTTTTTTCTGTTCTTTAAAAGTTATCTGTTCTTTAAAAATTAAAGTCATATTACTGACCATAGACACCAAACAAAAAATTAAACAGAAATAAAAACAAATCACAATGAACACGTGTTTTGTAGTTAAGTATATTTGTAAACTTGAATGTATATTTGGTAGGTAGAATGAACGGAAGTTTTAAATATCCAATTGCAGTTTTTATGTCTGTCTTTTTTATGAATAAAGAACAACAATTTGATTTTTTTTATAAATGTATAGTAGTAGTCATACAGTTGGTTTTCGTATATTTTTATTTTTGTAGGGAGACATTTTTATACAGTAGTATTTTTGTATTTTATTGAAAAAATATGTTTTATAAAATGATAAATTTCTATTTTACAAAATTAAATCTGTGTACAAGAGAAAAGAGAATAAGAGGAAATAAGAAAAAGAATAAGAGAAAATAAGATAATATGAAAAAAAGAGAAAATAAGAAAAAGAAAATAGAAGTGGATAATTTTTGTACGCCTTAAATTTCACCTTAATTCAACTTAAAAAGTTTTTTCTCCTTATGGCAGGTGCATACATCTGAAAGTGACGCTTTTATACTACTTACTACATTTTTTTAATAAAAGATTATTATCTTTTCAGGATTGAATTCATTTATTATTTGAAATTCATTCATTATTTGAAATTACTAACAATCTAATAGCTGTTTTATTTTTATTGACTATGGTGACTCCTACGGGACACTCCCGTAGTGCAATAAAAATCTACCGGTCATCAAATGATGTATGACCTATATTTGCCGTTGTAATTGGGATCTGTCTACCTGAAGGTGACAGATAACGGATGCCACGACAAATATATAATTTTTTTTTTACAATTTCTGAAAAGTACTAACAAATCGAAATCCCTGTGAATAACAATCCAATTAAACTTAGTTTAAGTAAATCAATGTAAACTTGATTTTTGTATATGTAATGGGTTGCATTATTGACAGAGATGGATAAGACCAGTGTTTTACACTGTAAACTTTACTCTGGATTTAAAAAAAGAACTGGCCGCACTTTCATGTGCGTTAAGGTGCCAAAAGTCTTACAATGATGAAAATTTAATAACTTTACACCAGGAATGCGAGAACATGATTAAATGGCAGCACTAATCTGTGCACAAAATATGCCACACAATTTAATCATTAATTTATTTTTTATACCAAACATAATGAAGTATAATAAACTTTTTATGGAATTTTTAAAAATATTTTTTTGAATGTCCAATTAATAATATTATCAATTTTTTTGTTTCTCTCTTACATAAATTTCGTAAACTTAAATTGGAAATTCGGGAAAATTTCCAATGACACAAAAATAAAGTTTCTCAAAATATTAAAGAAAATTTAATGAATCATTTTTGTATTTATGAAAATGATGCCATGACCAATGGATAAAAATTCGTTATAGTTTTCCTTGCAAACAACAAGAAAACCCCTTATAATAGGCGAATTGACATTGGGAATTTTCTAGAATGATAGTGAATTGAAATAGTAGAGTCATTGAAATTATTTTTTTGTAGACTTTGCTAAGTGAAATCATCATTATTAAGGGAATATAATTTTTATTCCCATACATTAACAACAAAGAAACTTTGAATATTTTTTTTTGCGTTTTAATTGTTTTACAACTATAATTGTTGTAATTATTATTTCTTATTGTTGTAAATATTAAGGTTCTTTTGAAATTCCTAAGATTTCTCAAAATTCTCTTGGAAATCCTTTTTGCTCGGATGTGAGCCTTTAATTACGAATTCTTTTCTACAGCCCACTTATTATACGCTGGAGAATAACCAAACACATACAATTTTGTGTAATCTTGATTTAACAATGCTGCAAAGGCAGCTACTGAATTTCCCCTTTGTGCTGCATCATGATATGAATATATGCCACATATCATAACATTTTTGAAGGATTTTTAACAACAACTACTACTGAAATGCTGTATGTATAATGAAGCTTAAGCCTAAATAATCGTATAATCGATATATCTTGACCTTCATTAAAAATACCAGTATTTTCAAACACAAATTCATTTTTTTATTGTACTTTGAGTTTCCGTTTTGGATTCTCTTATGACCCAGTTTTTAACTTCAAAAATATTCTGTGTTAGATCAGACCGGTGTTACATCATTAAGGTCCTTTAAATTATCAACTAAACCATTATTGTTGAGTAATGAAGCCATGAGAAGCCTGTATAGGATTCTCTTACCTAAAAACTTTCAAGTTTAGTCTTTCTTTATATTGTTTCCATTATTGTTGAGTGATAAAACCATGAGAAGCCTGTAGAGGATTCTCTTACCTTCAGGTTTAATCGTTCTTTATATTGTTCTTACTAATCTATATAGCTTTTAGAAGCTGGAACAAACTCACACATTTCATTTATGAGTCAATATACTCATAATTTTGTATTCCATTCAATGGTATGTAAATTTAAGAAAACCAAATCAAATTTGATTGGAATCTTTAGACTAATGTAATCACTATAAGCTATTAAGTCGTAAGTTTAGATTTCATCAGTACATGTTCCATTATGCTTGTCTTTCTTTATTTATTTTTTTTTTGTATAGAGATTAATGCTAAATTTTATGTTTGTTTTACAATTATTTTTTTTGAGATTAACCATTTCCTTACAACGCACTATGTGTGTAATACGTACACAATGATCCAATTATGGATTATTTCGTAATATAATAACGTTGAATTAATCCGCGTATTAAAAGTATTCATATACTTTACATGACTTAAATGAAACCATGCAATTTCGACTCAGTTTCCGTCTATAAATTTCATGTAGACTTAAATGAAACTGCGCGATACGGACTCGGTTTCCGTCATATTTGTATGATTCACGTTATTGGTTCTTACAAACCAGGAATGGATCTCATTATCAGAATCAAAATTGATTCGATTTCAATTATGTTTTGTTTTTGACCAATTTATTTGAATTTTGAGATTAATAAGGGGTTGCCTTGGGCTGTTTTTGGTCAATAAGTTTTTATAGATTTAAATAAAACACATTATTTTTATCTATTTCTCAACTCGACGTTTCGTTGGTTTTATTCCAACTTCTTCAGGAGTTTTTTATTTATTTTCGTAAAATTCTGGCAACAAAATACAAAAAAGTTTAATTAATTAAATTTTAATTATTATAAATTTTTTAATTAATTATTAATCAATTTGCAATAATTGATCATTTCGATTTCGTTGCTCTCAAAAGCAGCAGATTCAACTCTTGTGCAGACTACACGGATGCATCAAACATCAAAAATTGATTCTTATACTTCATTATATCATAACATCTCTACCCAGATGCGAACACGTTAGTAATTACTAACAGTATATTTGCCCTTACTGAATTTTGATAGAGGTGCTTATAGTTTCAAAAGAGACTAATATAAATTTGAGGGAGACGTCCATCAAATTTTTAAATAATAAATGGCAGCGCGTCATGAAGATAATTCTTGATGAATTATATATATACGGTACATTAGCCAGCCCCTTTGTTAATAGGATATTGACCTAGACTCAATCATCCTAAGTCTTGAAAAAGTAGACGGCAAGGCGAGGTGAACGGAGCCCGTTAAATAGGCCACATATATTTTGGATGGTAGAATAAAAAGTGCACTTTTTGATAAGCATTATAGAAATGGGCAATCGCGATTGTTATTACTACCGGGGTATTCCAAAAGAATATTTAGAGTTGTGATCTTAAATTGATAGAGCAGCTTGAGTGCTCTGGTCTGATCAAGGCTTAAATATTGTGTCAAATAAAGACAGGAAACCCAATACCGGAACTAGAATTCCGAAGAAGTTGTATACCAAGTCTGTAAATAGACTTAGAGTTTTGGAGTTAAGGCAAGCTATTGCTAAAGGCATTGGAAATAATTCCACATGCCTCATGTCCCGAGACTGGCAATTAGAGTCCTCTTCTTAAAACTTAATAAAAAAAAAACAACGTGCCAAACGAATAAGACAACTAAATTGCTAATGTATTCGAACATTACATTAGACATTAGTAGCACCATGGATAATTAATAATACCGATAATAATAGAACGATTCAGTAAGAGGAAAAGGGTAAAAAGTTAACCTTGCAGTGATCAACAAGCTGCACTGCCAATAGGATTTTCTCGTAAAATCTATAAATTATTTAGTAAATCTAGAAATTTTTTTGTATTTTTCTGTTAACTAGCTTTTACACTAAGTGTAAACAGCAAAACATTCTTTAATTAATGATAAATTCTTAATATATTTAGACACAACGCAATTATTTATGGTATATATAATCTATAATCCACAATCTATAATAAATACTGCTGATAATTCTCGCATGTCCTTTAATGACAACCAATATTATTACCTAAATTATTACTTATGAACTTGGACACTGGAAAATACAATTTTTACCAAGTCCCATTGCTTGAAAACATCGCATTCTTTGACATTAATGACCTTACGGTAATGGCCATACCGGCGGGTACATGTAATTGAAAGACATGTGATGTGTTTGATCTTAAGCCATTACATGGTGAGTTGACAAATCATTTGAAAATTACAGTATTATAAGAAAAGAGAAAAATTATAACATAAGTTACAAATAATACAGAGATAAAAATCTTGGTTGTTTCCGCTTTCATATACTATAAATATACATTTCTTTTAAGAAGAAAATTTTTTTTATAAAGACGAATTAAAATAAATTAAATCGTTTTTTGAATCCTTTCTCTAATTTCTTTTATTTTGATCATTTTTTTATTTCATTAAAAGTTTTATAATAAATTGAAACCAATGTTATTAGAAATAGTTTCTTATTTAAGATCGTTGTTTTAAATTTCCTGTTGTTAATGCAATGTAATATTTTTATTAAATAAGTTATATAAAAAGATCGATCAATAAGCTACTCTAATTGATCAATCTTTTTCCTGAAAAGGGGTGGTGTAGTGTGTTTGACAAGTCTGTGTTTCCATACCGTCTGTATGTAACTAGAGACCCACACTTTGTGGAATGTTGTTTGTCCACAACATGCCAACCCTTCTAGCGTGGGATTTTGCAATCTATGCAAAATCCCACACTATTATAATTTATGTTTAAGTAGCTTTAAGTATTTTTTGATAATAAAGAAACAGTTGCTCAGTAGAGCTCAACAACAATTAGTGTTTTAGTTTTAATAACCTTACACAAGGACTACTTTTTGAATAAAACTGCCATTTAAAATTTTTTTTTATTTTGAAACCCAAATACTCTGGAGCAGATTCTGGCTCCGGCGGCCGCGTCCCAAAAATGTCTTTATGTCCAATGAATGTTTAGGACACAATGAATCCAAAAAACTTTATTGCAAATTCTGAACAAGGACTACTTTTTGAATAAAACTGATATTTAAAATTTTTTTTTTATGAAACCCAAATACTCTGGAGCAGATTCTGGCTCCGGGGGGCGTGTACCAAAAATGTCGTTATGTCCAATGAATGCTTAGGACACAATTAATCCAAAAAACTTTATTGCAAATTCTGAACAAGCACTACTTTTTGAATAAAACTGATATTTAAAATTTTTTTTTTATGAAACCCAAATACTCTGGAGCAGATTCTGGCTCCGGGGGGCCGCGTACCAAAAATGTCTTTATGTCCAATGTATGTTTAGGACACAATGAATCCAAAAAACTTTATTGTAAGTTCTGAAGAAGGACTACTTTTTGAATAAAACTGGCATTTAAAATTGTTTTTTTTTTTTTTTATTTTGAAACCCAAATACTCTGGAGCAGATTCTGGCTCCGGGGGCCGCGTACCAAAAATGTCTTTATATCCAATGAATGTTTAGGACACAATGAATCCAAAAAACTTTATTGCAAATTCTGAACAAGGACTACTTTTTGAATAAAACTGATATTTAAAATTTTTTTTTTTTTATGAATCCCAAATACTCTGGAGCAGATTCTGGCTCCGGGGGCCGCGTACCAAAAATGTCTTTATGTCCAATGTATGTTTAGGACATAATGAATCCAAAAAACTTTATTGTAAGTTCTGAACAAGGACTACTTTTTGAATAAAACTGGCATTTAAAATTGTTTTTTTTTTTATTTTGAAACCCAAATACTCTGGACCAGATTCTGGCTCCGGAGGCCGCGTATCTTTATGTCCAATGAATGTTTAGGATACAATGAATTCAAAAAACTTTATTGCAAGTTCTGTACAAGGACTACTTTTTGAATAAAACTGCCATTTACAATTTTTTTTTTTTATGAAACCCAAATACTCTGGAGCAGATTCTGGCTCCGTGGGGCCGCGTACCAAAAATGTCTTTACTTCCAATGAATGTTTAGGACACAATGATTCCAAAAAACTTTATTGCAAGTTCTCAGCAAGGACTACTTTTTGAATAAAACTGCCATTTAATCAATTTTTTTTTATTTTGAAACCCTAAGACTCTGGAGTAGATTCTGGCTCCGGGGGACCGCGTACCAAAAATGTCTTTATGTCCAATGTATGTTTAGGACACAATGAATCCAAAAAACTTTATTGCAAGTCCTGAACAAGGACTACTTTTTGAATAAAACTGCCATTTAATCAATTTTTTTTTTATTTTGAAACCCAAATACTCCAGAGCAGATTCTGGCTCCGGGGGGCGCGTACCAAAAATGTCGTTATGTACAATGAATGCTTAGGACACAATGAATCCAAAAATAATAAATTTTTCTGTTGAGCGAACAGATATATTGAGATTGAGTATAGATTTTTGAACTCCAAAACGGCAGTGAAGTTGTATGTGGTTTTAAATCTGAATAACATTTTCCTTAATCTGTTTTTCAAAAAGTATAATTTTGTTTTTTTTTCAACTTAGATTAATGTTATGGAATGCCAACGGGCTATTTAAAAATATATGTGAACTAGAATTTTTATTAAAAAATGAACAGATTGATGTATATTTGTTATCTCAAACTCATTGTAATAAAAACTCAATATTAAAAATCCAAGACTTTGATATATACCATAGCATACACCCAAGTAACACTTCTAGAGGTGGTAGTGCTGTGATTATTAGAAAACATATAAAACACCATTTAGAAAAAAGTATCGAAACTGAGGAATTCCAAGCGTCTACTATTGCTATAGAGGCTAATAAACAAACTCTATTACTAACAGCTTTATACAGCCCGCCAAATATTAAAATTGCATATCAACACTACGAAAATCTCATAAAAAGTTATGGCGAAAATCGTTTTCTTATCGGAGCAGATTTTAATGCTAAACATACCAATTGGGGTTCAAGGCTTACTAATACAAATGCCAGACGATTGCATGAAGCAATACAATTGCATGGATGTGACTATATTTCAACTGGCAAGCCAACATATTGGCCTACTGATATAAATAAAAAACCAGATCTAATAGATTTTTTCGTTTTTAAAAAAATTTCCAAATCATATATGCAAATAACTGATGGATTTGACATGAATTCTGACCATTCTCCAGTTATTCTTACACTTTTTGAAAAAGTTATGGAAAAGGAATTAAGCCCATATCTTACAAACCAATTTACTGATTGGCATTACTTTAAAGCTACATTAGAAGAAATGGATATACCTTTTGATGAACCAAATTCTCCTGATGAAATTGACCAACAAGTAATAAATTTAACTGAAATAATACAACAAGCAGCATGGAGAAGTACTCCTGCTATGTCACACACCACAAAACCTACCAAATATCCAAAGGAAATTGTGGAATTAATACGAAAAAAACGAAAACAGCGGAGTCGATGGCAAACGTCAAGGTCTCCGCTTGAAAAGCGAAAACTTAATCAAATAACCCACGACATTAACTTAAGAATAAAAAGATTTAAAAATCAGCAATTCATCAAAAACATATCAAATTTAACAAACGAAAAAATACGGATTACTCGTTATGGAAGTGCACTAAAAATCTAAAAAACACCACAACACATGCAGCACCTATAAAGGACTGTAATAACAAATGGGCAAAAACTGACACCCAGAAAGCAAAGTTATTTGCCGATCACCTACTAAATACATTCTCAACAGATAGTTTATCTGATTATAATGAATTAAATGTAAATGATACTATTGAAATTAATGAAATAGAAATACCAAAAGTCACTCTTTCTGAATTTGATTTTGTGTTAAAAAAAGATCTGAAATTAAAAAAGTCACCTGGCTTTGATTTAATAACCACAGAAGTATTACAGCACCTTCCTTTAAATATAACTTTTAAATTAACGCAAATAATAAATGCATCATTTCGTCTACATCATGTTCCGAGTTATTATGATCCCTAAAGCTCGAATTATTATGATCCCTAAACCCGGTAAACCAGAAAATGAAATTACATCATACAGGCCAATATCGTTCTTACCAATGTTATCAAAGGTATACGAACAATTAATTATCAAACGTTTAAAAACAATCATCGAAGCTAAAAACATTGTTCCAAACCATCAATTTGGATTTAGAAACAATCATTCAACAATCGACCAAGTGCATAGAATAACAAACGTCATTGAAAAAGCATTAGAAGAAAGGAAAATCTGTTCGGCCGTTTTCCTAGATGTGTCACAAGCTTTCGATAAAGTCTGGCATAATGGATTACTTCAAAAACTTAAACAAATATTTCCAACAAGTTTCTATAACTTACTGCAATCATATTTACCAAACAGATATTTTAGAATCAAACATGTAAATGAATATTCTCATCTTAGAAAGATAAATGCAGGTATCCCCCAGGGCAGTATTTTAGGCCCCCTTTTGTACCTGATTTTTACAAGTGATTTACCAACTCATCCACATTGTGTAACGGCTACCTTTGCAGACGATACAGCAATTCTATCAATTGGAAAAACAATAACAGAGTCTTCCCAAAACCTTCAATCTGGTGTAAATAAATTGATTTTACGGTCCAAAAAATGGCGAATTAAACTTAATAACACAAAGTCTATACACGTAGATTTTACAAACAAAAAAATAAATAGTATACCTATATATATTGATAACAACGAAATTCCCCGTTCTAATAAGGCCAAATACCTGGGTATGACCTTAGATTCGAAACTAAAATGGAATGAACACGTAAAAACAAAAAGAGAAGAGTTAAAAATAAGGTTTCATGAACTAAATTGGCTTATAGGGAGAAGGTCTGTTCTTACAACACATAACAAACTTCTCATATACAATCAAATTTTAAAACCCATCTGGACATATGGCATTCAACTTTGGGGTTGTGCTTGAAAAGATGTTGTGAACATAATTCAACAGTTCCAAAATAAAATATTGAAAAATGCAGTTAACGCTCCTTGGTACGTACGCAATGCTGACATCCATCGAGATCTCAAAATTAAAACAGTATCCGAAGTAATTTCTGATATAGCAACCACACATGCAAAGAGACTACGAACTCATGTAAATCCAGAAGCACATAACCTGATTTACACTGCTAATTTAGAAAGAAGATTAAAACGTACAAAACCCTCTGATTTAGCAAATCATCAACGCTTAGTTTAAGAAAAACATCTCTTATTTTAGACAAACTGCTTGTTAGCTCAAAGCTAGTTGCAGTAAATGTTTGTATTTTTATGTAAATTATTTTAGTATAATTTTTAAAAAATAAACATTTAATAAAAAAAAACGTAGATTAAAATTGCTTTACGAAAAATAAGGTTTGAAACAACTTACGTTTTAAGTTTCAGATTTTTTTGATTAAGATGAGCACTTCTTAAAATTTAAATTAAAAATTCAATAAGTGCATTTTCAGTGTATTAGCCCACATCACAGAAAATCTATATTTCTACTTTTTAGCCAATGATCGTAAAATTGGACTCTTTACTCGTTTCTACGTCTTCTAGTAATATATTATTATTAGTGGAAGTCTTCATTTTTGCCATGTTTAATTAGTAAGTACTTTTTTGTTTGAAGAACTTTTTGGAAATAACCCATAGTGCCATGATCATGAAAATTAATATAACATGAAAATTGTTATATGTATTCTTCAAACTTTTACAAACTTACAGTTTTTTTGATTTTTTGAAAATTTGTTATCAAAAAAAAATAAAATTACTTTTTAGAATAGTATGTAGTTTTTTTGAAAAAAGCATTATTTTTTTGTTGGAAAAATCTGTTTTTTATGGAAAATTTGCTATTTGGAAAAAGACCTTTGTTTTTGAAAAATTAACTTTTTTTAAAAAAGGACTTTTTCGGAAAAACACAACTTTTTTTTAAAAAAGTATTTTTTTTTTTTGTCAAAAGTACTTTTTTTTGTAAAAGCATTTTTTTTTTTTTTGAAAAAGTCTTTTTTCTGGTAAAAGCACCGGTTATTTGGCCCAGTTTCCCACTTTTTGGCCATCTCCGATGTAATATACAAAAATAACGTCTTAGTGGAGGTCACCTTCCCAGGAGGAGCCTATATGCCAAATTTAAAGTTTCTAGGAGCAGGTGCTAGGATATGCGATGTTGAGTCACTCAGTATCTCACACTACTCTTTTATATAAATAGATAGACATGTGCAAACTTCTGTTACTTTAAAAAAAAAAAGTTCCATATTGTGAAAAAAAACTTTTTTTTAAACCCGTTATTCTTTTGAAAAGTACCATTACTTATAAAAAACCGTTAATTTTTGAAAAAAACTACGTTCGTTTTTTGAAAAAAAATTTTCTTTTTGTTTTTTAAACCCGTTATTTTTTAGAAAAATGTCTACATAAAAAACAAAAACCGTTCGTTTTTGACTAAACCGTTACATTAAAAATAACCGTTACTTTTATTTGTTACAAAAGTAACGGTTACTTTTTCAAAAATGCCGTTACTTATTTTGCAAAAACGGAAGACTTTTTCCACTTTTTTGCACTCTCCGTTGTAAATTTCAAGTTCCCAGGTCCAGGGGTCTAGGCTGGGCGATTTTGAGTCATTCACTCACACCACTTCTTTATATATATAGATTATTTATATACATTAATATGAAAAAAAAATATATACGAAATATTTTAACCTCTATTTGTGGTCTAAGATTTTAACACGATAAGTGTAAAAAACCATTAAAATTAAGTTTTAACGGGAAAAAATGTAGAAAATTATAACGTAATTATAACAAAATTATATTTGTAGAAAATTTTGTAGAATTCTGGTTAAACGAATTACAGGACGTCAAGGTTGTTCGTTAAATCGAGATATTCGTTAAACAACAAAACGAATAAAGAACAAAACTATGCAATTATTATTTATATTTTTTAAATTGATATATTTTTTATTTTCGTTCGACTTGTTCGTTAAAGCGTTACTTCAGTGTCAAAAGTTTGACATTCGTTGAACCGAGAACTTTTTTCATTGAGTGTTGTTTTTTAATTTTTTTTAAATTTTAAATACAAAAAAAAAAAAAATGGAAAAAAGCACTTTAAAAATTATAAATTTTTTTGGAAAAATTTAATTTTTGAAAAAAATGTATTTTTTCGGTATTTTTTGAAGATGGTACTTTTTAGAAAAAGTAAATTTTGTTTTGTACTTTTTTTAGAAAAGCTAAAAAATTTTCGCTAATTTTTTTTTTTTGAAAAATGATGTTTTTTTTTGGAAAAAGTATTGTTTTGAAATCGGTACTTTTTTAGAAAAATTATATTTTTTGGGTACTTTTTTTGTAAGACACTTTTTGTTTTTTTTATTTTTGTGGAAGATACTTTAGGTGGAAAATGGAATTTTTTTTACGAAAAAGTATTACAGTTCTTAGTATTTTTTATGGAAAAAGTCCTTTTTGAAATTGGTATTTTTTTAGAAAAAATTATTTATTTTCTTTTTTGTTTGGAAAGTCTATCTTTTTTTGGAAAAGTTTTGAAATTGGTACTCATTTTGAAAATTAAATTTTGTTGGTAGATTTTTTTTTGGAAAATGTACTTTTTCGGTATATTTTTTGGTTCTTTTTTTGGTACTCTTTTTTGGAAGATACATAAAGTACTTTTTAAAATTGCTACATTTTTAGAAAAATTTAATATTTTTTTTGGAAAGAGTACATATTTGAAATTGGTACTTTTTTTTAGAAAAATTTATTTTTTGTGTACTTTTTTTGGAAAATTTTTTTTTGAAAATTTCGGTACTTTTTTTTGGAAAGGGACATTTTGAAATGGATACATTTTTAGAAAATTAAATTTTTTTGGTACTTTTATTTTGAATAAGGGACTTTTTCGGTAATTATTTTTTTTTTTGAAAACTTCGGTACTTTTTTGAAATCAGTACTTTTTTAGAATAATTCTTTTGGTACTTTTTTTTTGGTAAAAAGAAAAATTTTTTGGTACTTTTTTTCTGAAAATGAACATTTCCGATACTTTTTCTCTTGGAAATTGTACTTTTTCTTTGGTACTTTTTTCTGAAAAGGGTACAGTTTTTGGTACTTTTTTTGGGAAAGGGACTTTTTTCGGTAATTATTTGCTTTAAAAATTTCAGTATTTTTTTTTTTTGAAAGGGACATTTTTGAAATTGGTACTTTTTAGAAAATTTTATTTTTTTGGTACTTTTTGTCATTAGTTTTGGTACTTTTTTTTTGGTACAAATAAAATTTTTGGTACTTTTTTTTGAAAATGAACGTTTTCGGTACTTTTTCTCTTAGAAAATGTACTTTTTTCCAATGCTTTTCGGTCCTTTTTTTGGAAGAAGGTACTTTTTTGGGACTTCGTTTTCGGTACTTTTTTTTTGGAAAAAGGTACTTTTTTCGGAAAAATGGACACTATTTTACGAAAAAGGAGGAGTTTTCCACTTTTTGGCCTTCTCCGTAGGAATATCCAAAAATCGCTTCTTAGTGGAGGTCTAAGTAGGAGGAGGAATATATGTACCAAATTTCAAGTTCTTAGGTCCAGAGGGGTTGGCTGGGGAAAATGGACATTATTTTCCGAAAAAGGAGGAGTTTTTCCACTTTGTGGTCTTGTCCGTTGGAATATCAAAAAATCGCTTCTTAGTGGAGGTCTAAGTCGGAGGAGGAACATATGTACCAAATTTCAAGTTACTAGGTCCAGAGGTCTTGGCTGGCCGATGTTGAGTCACTCAGCCATCAGTCACTCAGTCACGCCACTCTTATATAGTTATAGATTACTTGAAATATTGTTGTGGGTAATAACGTACAAAATTCATGCTACACTCACTACATTGGAATTGAAAACATATAAAAGAATTTATATGGGATAGAACAAAAATATGAAATCCAACTAAATTTTTAGATAAGAAATTAAATTTAAAATCAATGAAATAATAAAAAAATGGAAGTGGACAAAACCAACAAAACAAAATTATAAATTTAGCAAATGTTCGTGATGAATTGAATTGTTATTGAATTTAACTATAAATGGATTTCTGTTTATATTATATTTCTGTTTATATTACGATTTTCTTTTGATGAAAAAAATAATGACGTTTTGCTCCATACAAGTTAAGTCCATTAAGATAAACACTAATGTTGGAACCTATATTTTGTAGAGTTCTAATATTTGTTTTTAAAATTATTTTGTTTTCTTTAAAAAACATTTTATGTTAAATTTCGAAAAAAAATATATATGTGAATATTACCTTGAAACACAAATACAAAAGTAATTTTAAATTTTAAACAAAAGAGTGCTTGAATAACGTTTTATAAGTTGTTTTTTCTACAAAGTTAAATTACACGTCATTAAATTTTTCTTTGGTCTTCTTTAATCACATACGTCATCAATTAATCTCTTTGTTTGTGGCCATCCAGTTTAAACGTGCTCTTATTTAAATCCTCGCTTACAAGTCGTCTAATGTTACAATAATAACACAAGCATCTGAACGTCTCATCGGAGCCTATGCTCAGTGTTTAACAGAAATAGATAAATTGCAACATATTAGTTCTCTTACCATGTCTGATTTAGAAACTCTTAAAAAACTACGGCAAAGAACAAAAGCCATTGTAACAAGAATTAAAAAAATAATTTCTACTTCAATGTCATCTGCTGAATTGGAATGTCATTTATCTTCAGTCGAAGATTATTTTAAACAGCTGTTGACAGTGCAAACAAGTATTGAAGAAATTAGTACTGAAGATACTGCAAGCGCCGAAATTGAGAATTTGTGTATCAAAACAAAATCAAAAATTATCGAGTTGTTAGGAGATAATTATAAAAGGCAAGGTTTTGAAACTTCTTTTGCTGTACCGGTTACAACTCATAGTAAGTTACCAAAACTTGATTTACCAACATTCAATGGAAAATATTCAATGTACAAAAATTTTATATCATCATTTAAACAATTTGGTAAAAATGACACAACGTTGTCTATCATTGAAAAATTTAATCATCTCCTTCACTGCCTATCTGGTCCAGCACTAGATACGGTTAGTGCATTTCAAGTAACAGCTGATAATTATGAAAAAGCATTAAAACGGCAAGAAGATCGTTATGATAACAAAACTTTAATTTTTATGGAACACATGCAAAATATTTATGATTTGCCTAACGTGAACAAACCGTCTGGAGTTCAGTTACGTAGTCTGGCTGATAATGCTTCAGCCATTTATGGTTCCCTCAAGTCTTTGGGAAATGCTGAAGAAATGTGTAGTGCTATGATTATTCATTTAATTAGCCAAAAAGCAGATATTGATACACAAGTTAAATGGAAGGAGAATTTAGACATTTCAAAACTCATTTCTTGGGAGGATTTTTTGTAAAAATTTAGAGCGACGATGCCAATTTTTAGAATTGTCTGTGAAGAAATTACGGGTTAAGGGGTATTAGAAAGAAAGCTGGTTTCTTATTTACCAGCTTTTTAAGGGAATTATAAAAATAAAAAATGGTGGATTTCTGTAAACGTTATAAATCGTAATGGGATTTTATTTAACCTTATTTTTTAATTTTATGTTAATTTTAGTTTTAAGTATTTTTTATACGTTTGGGTTTTAGGGTTTAAATTTTACAAAATTGACAATTTCTTGAATTTTGAATATTTCACTTTAGGCTTAAGCTTTAGTTTTCAAGTTTCAATTTTAATTTAACATACATAGCTTTAATCTTTAGATATAAGTTCTAAATTTCACTTTAAGCTTTAGTGTAGAAATAAGTTTTAATTTGATTTTCCACAATTTATCTAAGAAAATAAATAACTTCCTTAAGCACGTATGTTTGTTTAAGGGTTTTAATGTTGATGTAAAACAAATCTTTGTTGGCTCTCTATCGAACGATTTAAAAACGGTTGATGTTACACTGTTAAGAGTTCACGAACAAGTGAAGTTCAAAACAAAAGCCGACGGCTAATGTTGATCTTTAACGTTGGCTGCAGTGATGTTAAATTATGCACTAGAGGGTGTTAGTGCATGTACAGCAGACCCTTTGTTAACACCACTGTTCACTAATGTGAACATCCTCCCGGGCCAGACGAGTCTGTGAATAAAAAGAAGACAATTATTTTTATTTGTTCGACTGAGGGTTAGTAAAAAAAGTGTAGGGTGAAATGCATAATAAATACTTGAGTATTTTTTAGGGTATCATTAGTGGGAGATAGATCCCATGACCAACCACCCAAGGCATGGGTAGTGGGCAATCAAAGATCCGCCGTCGATGTGGATCGTGTTCGATTTAAGGATCGAAGTATATAGGTCTCCACCAATTTCGAGAGTAATTGGTTCGTTGGAATAGAATTCCGGGTCTGCTAAGGAGATGCGGCAAAACTTGTCTTTGATTGAAGCATCAATGGGGTTTGGGTACGGATGCTTTGGTAGTTCATTTACCACAGACATGCAAACTTCATAGCGAGCAACAGCCGATACATTGGCCTCAATCACAACTTTGGTGAACACTTTATCTTCTAATTTGAATGGGTTCAATTCACAGTCCCGAACACACGAGACAGCTACCCTCGAGGTAGTAAGGCTTGGGTTAAGCAGTGCCCTTGCCAACCGGCTTCTGTTACCGGAAACGATCTTGACG
Source organism: Delia radicum (assembly GCA_021234595.1). NCBI lineage: Eukaryota > Metazoa > Arthropoda > Insecta > Diptera > Anthomyiidae > Delia > Delia radicum. The sequence goes on from CM037853.1 coordinate 187,183,384, forward strand.
ATTGCCGTAGACACGAAAGTTTTCGTCATTGAACTTGGTACAGCCGAGTCAGCAGCAGGTTTCAAACGTCGTGGTGCTGGGATTGGGGGAGTACGGTCCCGTTGAGTTGGTAGATTCTTAATAATCCTTTGGGGACCGTGAAGCAAGGTATGGTGTTTACCACCACACGTTTGGCAGCGTATGTTGCTAGTACACTTTCCTATTAAGTGGTTCCGCGCCAAACAATTTACACAGTAGTGCAGTTTAACTACGTTCTGGTACTTCTCAGCTAGGTTCATCCTGTCGAACTTTTTGCAGCTGATTAAACGATGATCAGCCTGGCATATCCCACAACCAAAATGTCGTTTGGCTGGTACACGGCTAGAACGATTATTGTTGGATCTGCGGTTAGAGTTGTTGTTGACGTTGCGATTCGAACGGTTACGGGTGTTAGAATTTTGACCCGACCTATTGCGATTTTGATTACTATTGGAGTGATTTCCACGAGGAGCCATTTTCTATAGGGGTAAATGAAATTTATGACATATTAATGCATGAAGGATGATGATGTGGGTTAACGTAAGCAAAATATGTAAAGTAAATCATGATGCCTGAAAGTGACAATTAGTCAGGGTAAACTTTTTCACAAAACAAAGGGTTACGTCGGCAAATCATTCAATTGTGATTTAATTTACATATCAACTTGGGTAAGTAATGAGTGGGTGTGTTATGGGTGAGTATGAAATGTTATGGGTGAGTATACAATGTTAGGGGTGAGTATGACAAGTGGGTATTAGTAAGACAAGAGGGTTAAAATTAATTAGTGGGTAGAACTACGACTTTTGTTATCGGTCGAGTTAAAGTTCCTGTAGGAGTACGTAACTCTACGACTCTTGTACGACCGTCGGAACCTGGGTAAACCTTGGTCACACGTCCAAGTGACCATTCATTCGGGGGTAAGTTGTCTTGTCTTATAACAACTACGTTGTTGACTTCAACTTGACGCTGAGGATACTTCCACTTGTGCCTCTTATGGAGCTCTTTTAGGTATTCATCTTTCCATCTTCTACAGAAATAATGGTGTTGAATCCTGAGCTTCTGCCATCTATTTGCCAGAGTAATGTTAGCATCACTTAAATCAGGCTCGGCTGGGGTGAGTAAGGGTGAACCAATCAAAAAATGACCTGGGGTTAAGGGGTTGAGATCCTGAGGGTTTTCAATTGACGGGCTTAGCGGTCTAGAGTTGAGACATCCTTCAATTCGCACAAGAAGAGTGGATAATTCCTCAAACGTATATTTGAGGTTATTTAGCTTTTTCAAATGAGATTTGAAGCTTTTTACTCCAGCTTCCCACAAACCTCCCATGTGTGGAGCTCCAGGCGGAATAAAATGCCACGTCACGTTCTGAAAACTGCTGGCTGATATAACAGAATCTCTTAAACATTTCATGAATTCCTGCCGCTCTTTTTTTAACAGTTTGCTGGCTCCGACGAAGTTTGTACCGTTGTCTGAGTAGATGGCGGCAGGGCATCCCCGCCTCGAAAAAAATCGAGCAAAGGCTGCCATAAAAGCTTGGGTAGATAGGTCTGATGTTGGTTCCAAATGAATGGCTTTTGTTGCAAAGCAGACAAAAACACAAACATATCCCTTAGTTATTCTACACGTGCGGCCAGAATAAACTTTAATATCAAATGGGCCAGCAAAATCTATTCCAATATTATAAAAGGGTCGGGTTAGTTGAGCACGTTCTGGGGGTAAAGCAGCCATCAATTGGGTTGCCTGATTGTTTTTGTATCTTGTGCAGGGTGAGCATTTTTTTATCACAAAGCTGATAAGATTTTGAAGCTTTGGAATCCAGTATCCCGAACGAATTATCCTCAGCATAACTTGATTTCCCCCGTGTAGTGTAATTAAATGAACGTGTAGGGTTAATAATTTGGCAAAGCAACTTGCGTAGGGTAGCAAAATTGGGTGCCGTTCATCAAACGATAAACTATTGGAACTTGCTAGGCAACCATTCGCACGCATGATATTTTTAGAGTCCAAATAGGGTGTTAGGGTTAATAAATGGCTCTTCTTGGGTAAAAGGGTTTTCTTTTTCAAACAATTATACTCTTCTTTGAAGTATTGAGTCTGACACAATATTATAAGTCTATCTTTTGTTAAATTTATATCGTGTGATTCTATTTGAATGCTCGGGTGGGTTAATAGGATTCGAATTCGTTCATCTGTTGAAGTAATATTTCTATCCACAGTTACAGCTTCATGATGAGTTCTGTTCCTTTGGGTTGCTGAAATTCGATCCAAAAAGCGATAGACATATGACATGACTCGAAGAGATTTAGACCATTTTGAAAATCGGCTAAGAATGTCTGGGTTTTCTGTGTCTGTAGGGTTAATATTCACAGAATTGGCAAAAGTCTGAATGTGTTTAGCTTCAGCTTGAGTTACAAAATTGTGTGTTGTTGTTGGCCACTTTGCTGCAGAGTCCTTAAGCCACGATGGGCCATTCCACCAAAGGGGATCACCTCGCAACTCATCAGGGTTACAGCCGCGACTGGCTACATCTGCAGGGTTATCATGAGAAACTACATGATTCCAATTATCAACTCCGACCAATTCGGAAATTGTAGCCACCCGATTCGCAACGAACGTGTTCCAGTGATTGGGTTGCTTACTAAGCCAAGCCAATACTATAGCCGAGTCCGTCCAAAAATACGTTTGATATTGGGGTAACTTGAGTTGAGCGAGTAAATTGTGTACCATATTAGCCAACAACACCGCACCACAAAGCTCTAATTTGGGTAATGAGATAACTTTGATGGGTGCAACTCTCGTCTTAGCTAAGAGTAGGGTTACGGAATTAGGACCGTCTATTGGTGTTACTCGTGCGTATAAAACCGCAGAGTAGGCTTTCTCAGAGGCATCTGAAAAGCCATGAAACTCAATTTTTGCTGATGGGGTGTATTGAATCCATCTAGGAATTCTAATTTTATCAATATTATCATAATATTGTAAAAATTTTTGCCATTTTAAAAGGGTAAGGGGTTTCAGACATTCATCCCACGCTGTGTTATCCTGCCACACTTGCTGCATAATAATCTTAGCAGAGATAACAATGGGTGCAAGCCAGCCCGCGGGGTCAAAAAGACGTGCAATATCAGACAAGACTGAGCGCTTTGTGTATGCCACTTTCTTTTCAATTTTGGGTACATTAAAGAAGAACACATCTTCTTTGGCATTCCACCGAATGGTTTTGGCATTATTTGATTATGGCAGTGTAAGAAGATCTACATCGAGCAAATGGTCCTTGGGTAAAGTGTCTAGGAGATCAGCAGTATTTGAAATCCATTTTCTTAATGGGAAACCAGCAGATTCCAAAACTTCTATTAACTGCTGTTGAGCTGTTCGAGCGTCCTCAATGGTATGAGCCCCCGCTAAAACGTCATCAACGTACATATTGTCCTTTAAAATGTTAAGACACAATTGGGTGGGTATCTTGAACTTCATTAGCCAGTTCTAAAAGAGTTCGAATTGCTAAGTAGGGTGCGCAATTGACTCCGAACGTTACTGTTTGCAGTTCATAGTCTATAATGGGTTCGTTGACGCTTTTACGAAATAGTATTCGCTGAAAGGGTGTGTGGGTAGAATTCAATAAGATCTGGCGGTACATTTTAGTAATGTCCGCGTTAAAAACGATCTTACAAAAGCGCCATTTTAAAATAACTACAACTAAATCTTGTTGTAGTGTAGGACCGGTGTATAAGGCATCATTTAAGCTCATTGTGTTCGACGTTTTGCTCGATGCATTAAAAACGACTCGAACTTTAGTAGTAATACGATCCATTTTTACGACCGCATGATGCGGTAAATAATAATGAGTGTTTAAGAAGTGTTCGGGTTATAAGCTACGGGTTGCATATGGCCTAAGTCGATATATTCTTGAAGAACGTTATCATATTCTTCCTTTAGTTCGGGTTTTCTCAATAAATTTTTCTCATTTCTGAGATATTGCGCCATCGCAATATGACGTGAGTTACCTAACTCAATTTGTGGGGTTCTAAAGGGAAGATTGACTCGATAACGGCCATTGGGTAAACGAACAGTAGTTTTCGTAAAATATTCTTCACAAAGGGTATCTTCTACTGACTTAATGGGTTTTTTAACAACTTCTTCAATTTCCCAGAACTTTGTTAAGCACTTATCAAGGGTCACAGTGCTAAAATGCGATACTACGGGTTGGGGTTTCTGTAAATCATCAAGCGGGCCAGTCAATATCCAACCAAAGTGGGATTCTTGAGCTAAGAGAGTCCTGCAGTCTTTGCTAGCGGTTTTCCGCATAATTTGGGGGTAATAGTCGCCGCCGATTAACACATCGACGGGCCGACTTTCAAAAAATCTTTCGTCAGCAAGTGGAATATTCTGACACTCTTTGAGAATTTCCGGGTTTAAACTTCGGGTGGGTATATTTTTCGCAATGACTCTCAATACAATCGCTTGAAGTGAAATTCTAAATTTACTACATTTATCCGATCGCAATATTATGTCGCACATTTTGTCGGGGCTGCCGGAGTGACTCTCATTCACTCCTGAGATTTCCGCGCGGATGGGTGTGGTGGGTAATTTTAACTTTTTCCTAAGTGTGTCCGAAACAAAGGAGTAATCCGATGCTGGATCAATAAGCGCTCTTACGGGTATTAGAGAACCTTGAAACTATACATTTACCATAGCTGTTACTACTAGCCTTTTGCGATCATCTAGGGTATTGGAATGGGTACTTATGGAAAAAGTTTGTGCAGCATTTCGCGAAGTCGATTGCTGGCTCAAATCGCTTTGGGTGTTCTGGGATTCTGTGTTAGATCTGGGTTTGTGTAGCAGAGAATTGTGTCGACTTCCACAATGCTTGCATGTAAATGCACTTCTTTAAGCGCGTGACCAACAGCCAGACAATTATAACAAAAACCGTTCTTTTTTACAAATTCATTTCTCTCGTTTACTCTCATTGAAATAAACGACGAACAATCTCTAAGTGTATGATTTCCCCTGCAGAGTGCACAAACAGAGCCATCAGGTCTATCTAATTTAGGTTGTAGGGGGTTTGATGGCAAGGTATATTGTTCACGTCGAGGGGTTATTTGTTGGCGTTGAGGGTTTACCTGTTCGTGTTGAGGGGGTTTCCTGAAACGGTTATCCTTTCTAGGCTGTTGTGTCACATTCAAAAAAACATTGCCTCTTTTTTCATAATGATTTTTACTATCATTATTTTGCCTGTGTCTTGGGTTTAGGTTATGGGGTGGGTTTTGGGTTGGGTTTTGAACTACATTTACTTGTAGAGCTTTGGCATCAGTAGCTGCTTCGAGACCCTTATACTCGGATGTTAAAAATTCATCCAGTCCAAGACGGAATGCTAGTGTTGTCGTCCAATGTCCTTTCAAAAATCAAAAGGGTTTCTTTGGGTAATTTGGAAGTGCATATATAAATAATAATTGGGTCCCAGTTTGCAGTGTCTATCTGCAAAGTGTTAAGCACCGCAATGCAGTTATTAATAGTCCTTTGCAATTTTCGTATTTGAAAACCGCATGGGCTATTTACTATGGGTAGGGTAAATAAAATTTTCAATTGCGCATTAACCTGCCTGCGCCTGTCCTCATATTGAGCCGAAAGTTCAGCCCAGGCAATGTCAAAGCCATCATTTGCCACGGGTGCGCAGTCAACAATTTCCCTGGCCTCTCCACGGGTTTCTCTTTGAGCTTGCACAATCTTTCAATGCCACTTAGCCGGGGGTTTTTGCCATAAACGGCATTGAAAATGTCCCTAAATTCCGCCAGAATTCTGAATACTAGGCTCGGTTGGGTGGGGTAAAGAGGTTCGTTCCCTGGTATGCATGTCGATTGCTTCCTCAATCGAAGTCGTGCTTGCCCTATAAAATTGCCTAGCTCCTCTGACAAGCCTGGTTATTTCGACTATGTCAATGCCTTTCGACGCTTCTCGGTCCCCTAATTGAGGGGATTCCCGCAAACTATTATATTTTGCGTGAATGTTTGCCCAAATTGCTTCTAATTCACGCTTTCTTATCTTCAACGCGGGCAAAGACTGGGTATCCTCCGATGCATCCCGATAATCCTCCTCATAAGCCTTCATGTCCTGCTCAAGGCAGATGAACAAATTTCTAGCCATTGTCTTTATATCCTCCATTTTAGCGGAAAATATGCAATAAATGGGGTAAAAGGAGGGTTGAAGCGAAAAAGTGCGGGTATTCACGGGTAATAAGGGTTAAAAATTGCGTCAAAATCGAGTTTCCGTCAAAAAAAAAACGGGTTAATCGTGGGCTCGTGGAACAAAAAGGGTTAAAGAATGGCCACAGCACAAAGTTGTGGAAAAAAACGGGTTAATTTGTGCAAAATAGGGTTAAAAGCGAATAAATGATCAATTTATGCTGAAAAATGGCCAAGTGCAGGTTAAGCGTGAGTTACGGCACAAAAAGGGGTTAATTGTGCTCACAATACAAAATAGCGGTAAAGCCCGGCTTAATTTAAGTTTATTGGCACAAAAAAGGTTAATTGTGCCCAAAAAACCAAGTTGAATTAAACGGGTACAAAAGGGGTTAATTGTCACCAAAATTTCCAACAACGGGAAAAAAGGGTTAAATTAGGGTAAAACTTCACTAAGCGGTGCACACAGGGTTAAAAAAAGGGTATTTTTATCACTGTAGACAATAAAGGGTTTAGGTAATAATCAAATCCAGAGTTCGGTACTAAATGGTTTAAACGTGTTAATTATCCCAATTGTGGAACAACACGGGTAAATATTCGGGTTGAAAGGGGTTAAAAATATATTGCACAATCTTAATTGGCAAAATAAACACTGAATTAAAAAAAATCCAAGTGGCCAATTTTTAACTGGGTATATTTTACTTAACTGATGTGCGCTACACACTGTAGTCGTCAGTATCAGTTTGTTAGATGACCGACTAAAAAATCTGCAAAATAACTACGAAATGGGTGGGTGGGTGGGTGAATGTAGATAATTAGTTATTCCCGATCTGACCGCTGTGTAAAATGTGTAATATTGTGCAATATTATGTGATTGAAAGTTCAAAATAAGTTGTAAACAATTCAACTTACCGACTCTGTAAGGGTGTAGGGACCTCTACCTTACGTATGGGTGTGTGTGTTCTCTTTACACGCTTATTCCCTTTTGTGTTTATCTTCCCGCTTAGTGTAGTTGGATATGTTGTTGTAAGTGACGTTTTCGTAAAGGCACTTGTTATTTTGTTAGTAATTTTTTAGGGAAAAATAAATATTGTTTGTCTATTTAAACACTTTTTATTCTTTCTATTAACACGGTAAACAAATGTCAATGTAAAAAATTTTTATTAAAAATCGTTTTAAGTAATTTTTTGCAATTTCTTTAAAATATTAACAAAATTTTCAATTTTATAAAAATAAAAATCTTTTTAAAACAAAATTTAAAACAAAAACTATTATTTTTTTGTTGCGTTTTTCACGGTTTATTCTGTTTTTAACTTGTATTCTTGTCTGTCACTATGTTTTGTTCGCTTTTGTTTCGTTTTACACCTTATTTATTGTTTTTAACTTTCTGTTTTTTTATATGTAAAACACTTTTTCTAAACAATAAATTTTTGCCACTTAAAACAGTTTTTTTTTGTAAATTTTAAAAACTTTATAATTTTTTATTTAGGGTAGGGTTTGTGATTTTAATTTTGCTTTTAATTTCAACAAAACTTGTAGCAATTTTTTTTTGTACGTGTTTACCTTCTTAAGTGTTGTTTTTAACTAGGGTTTTTTAATTTGTTCGTTTCCTTTTAGTTTGTTTCTTTGTAGTGGACTGTAATGTTTTTTTTTTTTTTGTTCTTATGATTTTAACACAAAGTAATTTTGTTATTTAGAGGGTGGGTTTTATTTTTTGTGTATAATAATTTCTTAAAAACTCTTTGTTTTGCCTGTGCACCGTTTTTTTTTTGTCTCTCTTTTATTTGAATTTTTAATTTTTATTCGTTACTTTAATTTTTTAGTACATAAGGGGAAACGAACTGTGATTTTTTGTGTGATATATATTAATTTAACTATTTATTTTATTTTTAAGTTTTAGCGCCAACTTAATTTATATATTTAATTAGTTTTAAGGAGAAATTTTTTTTTTTTTTTTAGTAATATCACTGTTTCACTCTCTCTTTTGTCGGTTCGTATGGACCATGAAGAAATTACGGGTTAAGGGGTATTAGAAAGAAAGCTGGTTTCTTATTTACCAGCTTTTTAAGGGAATTATAAAAATAAAAAATGGTGGACCTCGGCAGGTGACTTGCCCAAGCGTAAGCGGAAGAAAAAATCCTCAGGCGACGTATGGAAGTCTAGGTATTCAAGAGCGAAGTTTATTCTTGACAAAATTGCCAAGAACGCTTTGAATGGGACCGTTCATGAACGCGATGAAGAGGACCGCGTAAAATACCAAGCTGTGGTGGATGAGTACCTTAAGCGAAAGGAGACCGCACCCAGCACATCAAGCACGTCAAAGAAGGTAGAAGGGGCACAGCGAAATCGCTCACAGATTGAGGGTGACAAATCGCCGAAGCGGAAAAAGGTCCACGAGCAGAGAACCGTTTCGCAGCCTATTTCTACCTCTCGTAGACCCTTTAATGAGGTTGTAAGGGATCATTTGCTTGTGTCTCTAGCAAATGTCAGTGGTGGGTTGCCTTCGCCTGTAGTAACAGAATGGAGTGCTATCGAATCCAAGTTGTCAGAACTCGTGATGGCTCACGTGATCTCCAACAAGGATAGTCCGGTACCTCGTTTTGACTCCAGTGAAATTCACAGGGGATACAGGTTAATCAAATGTATGGACTTGTTCTCAGCACAAAAGACCTAAGTTGGTCGCGGTGCATAGTGCCATATAATCTATGGACTTGTTCTCCCTGGAATTCCTCAGCAAATGCGTCACTACGATAAGTGATGCATGGGATGGAATTATTTTAAAGCTAATCCCCGCTGCAGAAATTCCAGCTAGACCTCGTGCCAGAATTTGGTTACCAAAAATGGCAATGGACAATCACAGGCTGCTAGAATGCCTCAAGGCTCAAAATCCTGAGATTCCTATGAATGACTGGTCTGTCATCCGGACAGAGGAGCCTCAGAACAACAGCATGAGCTACGTGCTTGTCATCTCCCTTGGTATAAGGGAGGCTAAGGTAAAGGTTTTCCGTCCTTCTGGGTCGGGTGGTGTCGACGGGAAAGATGAAATCGATGACGCCAACCAGCTGCTCGATAAGATGCAGCTCGAAGAACCCCCCAATATATCAAACAAAGATGGGGAAGCTAAAGGTCGTGCAGGTTAATCTGCAGCATTCCCGGATTGCTACAGACAACCTGCGGGTTCTTCTAGCCGAGGAGGACCTTGGCATAGGCATCATCCAGGAGCCCTGGGTCAATGACTCACAGGTTAAAGGGTTTCAGGGTGCCCCGTACTCAATACTATACATCAATAGGGTTGTCTTTCGTTGTATGGGCGAAAAATAAAAACGAGATTTTGACTGTACACCCCTCTTAAAATATTTGTTTGTGTACAAAAATTCACCATGCAAAAAATTAGAGTTCTAGCACAACGGGAAGATGTCCCGCATCGCCCTTGAAGATCGGGCCCCTTGGAAAAATGGGATTATTTTAAAAAATTTACAAATTTTTTTTCTTCAAAATTTAAAAAATATAAAATAAATTTTGTGTTGGGTTTAATCATAACTACTCAGATAAAAAATATTACTTTCCCAGAAAATCGCTAACTTACCCTAACTTTGTGTCAAAAAAATGAATAAATATTTTGGGGGTACCTCAAAGTGACTTTTTTGCATTTTTGAAAATTTTATTCAACAAAAATCAAAAACCTAGTGTTTGCTGTCAAGTATTTCATTAAGCACATTTCAAGTATTAAATAAGCCAGGTATTACGCATATCCGTTGGCAAATTTTTTTTTAGGGCATTTTGATTCCCGGGGATTTCAAGGTTTTTTTTTATTTTTATACATTTTTATTTTAAAACAAGGTTTTAATAATATTTCATCAATATTTTTGTATATGCCTTTTTATATGATTGTAATAACTTTATTTAAAAATACTATATTTTCTGTTGATAGTTAACCCATGTTAACCTGGGGTCAAATATGACCCACGTAAGAAAAATGCAGCTTTGTGGCAAAATTTATAAATAAAATAAAGAAAGGAATAATTCAATTTATATTTATTCTAAAAAAAATTTCGTTAACCGTTTCTAGTCTTCGAGTAGGTCAATTAAGTAAAAATTAGAACTTAAAACCTTTCCATAATAATAATTTTGAGGGGAAAAAATTTACACTATTAAATTAAAAATACGTTTTTCGAAAATACTCCTGAATATGTACAAAAAAATCAATTTTAATATGAATACAAATGTCTGAATTTATACTAAATAATTAATTTTAATTAATTTTAAAACGTAAATAAATTACAATTAGAAACATAAAAAAAATTTATTTTATGTCATCTTTGCGATTTTTGACTCTTTAAAATACGAGGGTCAATTGTGACCCCATGAAAACACAGGTTAACTATGAACACGAAAAATTATACTTTATAATAAAGTTATTACAATTATATAAAATAGCATACACAATAACATTGATAAAATATTACAAAAATCTTATTAAAAAAAAAAGTCTATACAAATTTAAAAAAACGTTGAAATCCGCTAGAATCAAAATGCTCTAACATAAATTTTTGACAACGGATATCCGTAATACTTGGCTTATTTAATACTTGAGATGTGTTTAATAAAATACTTGACAGCAAACATCAGGTTTTTGATTTTTGTTAAATAAAATTTTCAAAAATGCAAAAAAGTCACTTTGAGGTACCCCCAAAATATTTATTAATTTTTTTGACACAAAGTTAGGGTAAGTTAGCGATTTTCTGGGAAAGAAATATTGTTTATCTGAGTAGTTATGATTAAACCCAACACAAAAACTAATTTTATATTTTTTTAATTTTGAAGAAAAAAAATTAGAATTTTTTTTTTTAATTATGACCATTTTTCCAAGGGGCCCGATTTTCAAGGGCGATGCGGGACATCTTCCCGTTATGCTAGAACTCTAATTTTTTGCATGGTGAATTTTTGTACCCAAACAAATATTTTAAGAGGGGGGCAGCCCCAAAAATCGCAAGTTGAAAAATAAGGACAACCTTATACATCAATCATAAGGGTAAGCCAAGATCCTGTATAATAGCTAAAAAGCACATAAAGATTTTTCTATGCTCTCAATTTAGCTCAGCTGACCTTACTGTTGCGAAGGTTGAAATGACAGGTGGCCGCAACATCACTATTGCCTCCTGCTATATGGCTCACAATCGAGACGCCCCGCCAGAAGAAGTGAGGTTCCTGTTGTCCTCCATTGCTGCAGAAGATAATTTGATCCTGGGCTGTGATGCCAATGCCAGGCACACAATCTGGGGTAGCACTGAAATAAACGAGAGAGGTGAGTCTTTTCTTGATTTTATTAACACTAACAATCTCAATATATGTAATTCTGGTACTAACCCAACTTTTATGTTTCCGAGTTCCGATAACTATAGGGGTTGGGAGGAAGTTCTAGATATCACAGCTATCTCAGGTAATTCTCAGGTACGTGTTGAAAAGTGGAGGGTATCCGATAAGAAGTCCTTTTCGGATCATAATTGGATACTTTTCGATATCAACACGAACGTTAGGGAGAGCGTTTGCTTCAGGAATCCTAGGAGAACTGTTTGGCCTAAGTCAATAGGATTCTTAGGACGAAGCTGTGTAGGGGGCCAAGGGTCGAAGGGACAATCGAAAGTCTCGAGGACTCTGTAGGGGTCCTGGAAAAGGCCATTGATGTGGCGTTCAAAGCTTCCTGCCCTCAGACTAGGGCAAGGAAGAGTTTTCCTCCCTGGTGGAATTCTGAACTGTCAGAGCTTCGGAGGGAGACACGAAGAGCTTTCAACGGTAGCTAGTCCAGCAGACAGTGGAAGCCATACCGCGACAAGCTGAAGGTGTACAAGAAAGCATTGGCGTTGGCAAAGCGGAACTCATGGAGAGAGTTCTGCGAATCCATACACAACACTTGGGACACTGCTCGACTTAGCAAGGTGCTGGCAAAGGGTCACTCTAACCCTACTTATGTTAAGAGGGGTGATGGATCCTGGTCAGAGTCATCGGCTGAGTCGTTGGAGATCCTTCTGAATATTCATTTTCCTGGCTGCTTGGATGCAGATACCTTGGACAATGTCCAACGTAGCCGCTCTAGGGGCGCTTCTAATGGGATGGAAAACGAGATAATTACACTTAATAGGATAGCCTGGGCAATTGGCAGTTTCTCCCCATACAAATCGCCGGGTCTGGATGGCATTTTACCGATAATGCTGCAGAGGGGTCAGGATTTGATTACTCCCTGGCTGCTTGTGATATACAGACTTTGCCTCTCTCTTAACTACGTGCCCGTAAGCTGGAGGAAGGTTAAAGTAGTTTTTATTCCTAAAATTGGCAAATGTGGTCACGAGGCTGCAAAGGACTTTAGGCCAATCAGTCTCTCATCTTTTCTACTGAAGACGTTGGAAAGACTCATTGACCTACATATAAGGCTGAAACTCGAGGGATCGCCTCAACTGTCGGGTAGTCAACATGCGTATATCAAGGGACGCTCAACGGAAACTGCACTCCATGAGGTTGTGAGAGTGGTGGAGAGATCCTTGGAATTTGGACAATATACACTGGCCGCCTTTCTGGACATAGAGAGGGGCATTCAACAATGTCACGACCGATGCAATACAGGGAGCCCTCGTGGATCTGGGCGCTGAGACTTTCATCAGCGACTGGATAGTGAACATGTTGGACTCCCGTGTTGTCAGTGCTAGTCTGGGAAATAGCGAGTTGTCAAAGCAGGTCAGGAGAGGTCCACCTCAGGGTGGTGTGATCTCGCCCCTGTTATGGCTCCTTGTTATTAACTCAGTTCTCGTCACGCTGGATAATAAGGTTAAGGTTGTCGCTTATGCGGACGATGTGGTGATATTGGTATCAGGGATGTTCTTGGACGTGATTAGCGATATTATGACCAGCGCTCTGGATACTCTCAGTAGCTGGGCCACCAGTTGTGGCTTAGGAGTGAAACCGAGTAAAACAGAACTGGTACTTTTCACCACTCGGTCCAATTCAGGCTTCAGACCTCCGCGGCTGCAAGGCTGTGAGCTCACCCTCTCTGATCATGCGAAATATCTGGGTATCATCTTGGATTCTAAACTATCATGGCGACTTAACACCGAGCACAGGGTCAGGAAGGCAACGGTAGCCTTCTACTCCTGTAGGAGGATGTTTGGTTCAAGGTGGGGTTTGAGTCCGAAAATGGTGCTGTGGATGTACATTGATATTGTGCGTCCAATACTGACATATGGCTCTATCGTGTGGTGGACTGCGACCACTAAGAGGGTGGTTACGGATCGTCTGTATAGGGTGCAGCGCTCTGCTTGCATTGGGGTCACGGGCGCGATAAGAACTTGCCCCTCGGAGGCTCTCAATGTAATGCTTCACATTATCCCTATTGATTTGCATATAATGGCGGTTTCTTCTAGCAGCGCAGCGCGGCTTGCTGCAACGGGTTCCTGGAAGTCCAGGACCTATGGACATGCTTGGCTTCTTGATGGACTTCACCCACGTGTGGGATTTGAGTCCGACTATGTAACTCCTAGATTGGATTTCTGCCGACCTTTTCGGGTTAGCTTTCCCTCCAGGCGGAAGTGGGATAGGGGGGATCCAACTTTTGGTTTTGACATCAGGGTATACACCGACGGCTCAAAGATGAGTTGTGGTGTAGGCTCCGGGGTCTTCTCGGGTGAATGTAACTTGCGGTGTTCTTTCAGGCTACCTGATCACGCTACTGTTTTCCAGGCGGAAATTCTGGCTATCAGGGAAGCCTGCAGACTCCTGTCTGAAAGGGGGGCTCGAGGGACAGTGGGCATCTTCGCCGATAGTCAAGCGGCTTTAATGTCCCTGAGCTCGTACGTCACTGTCCAGGCTAAGCTGTCTATCCCAAGTTACTCTAGTTTGGGTCCCCGGCCACAGAGACCTCTACGGTAATGAAAGGGCAGACGAATTGGCAAGGGCAGGATCTGCCTTAAACGTCTCCACATCGGTGTCAGTCGCTGCACCGCTGGGGAATGTTAAGGGGGAAATTTTCCGGCACTATTTTCGCAGGGCGGGGAACAGGTGGCATAATTTGGATACCTGTAGGACCGCGAGACTTACGTGGCCCAACTACGACCTAGGGCGTACAAACTCTCTCCTGAGCAGGAGCAGGAGGGATGTCTCGAGGTTGACAGCTGTTCTGACCGGTCACTGGCTGATTGGTAGGCATGGCATTCGACTTGGGATTGTACGCGGTTCGCATTGTCGGAGCTGCGGCATACCGGACGAGGAGGAGACTGTGGAGTACTTCTCTGCGATTGTCCGGCGCTGCAGAATATTCGACTCCGGATCTTGGGTGACCATATACTTTACGACCTCTCGGTAATATCACGTGTGGTATTCGGTGATCTCATACGTTATCTTAACCGAACGGGGTGGGTCTAGTACTCCGGATACTAGTTCCTTACGGGTAGTGTGGTCTCTTCAAAACGGAGTCGCTTTTTGAATCTACTTGATGCTCACGAGTAGCGTGAGCTGCCACTTAAACCAACCAAAAGCACAAAATTGCGTGTAGTATTCAATACGTCGGCAAAGACATCTACTATGAAATCTTTAAACGATATTTTGTATATTGGCTCTACTATTCAAGATGAATTATTTTTATTACTCATTCGATTTCGATTACTTAAATATGCTTTAACAGCTGATATCGCAAAAATGTATCGTATGGTACTACTAAATCCATATCATCGGCCGTTACAACAAATTTTATGGAGAGAGCATGAAAATCAACCAATTTCCACCTACCAGTGGAACACCGTAACGTATGGAATGTCTGCCTCACCATACTTGGCAATTCGAAGCTTACATTATCTTGCTAACCGATATAAAAATAGCTACATAATTGGTTGAAACACTGTAAAAACACAATTCTACGTTGATGAAATGTTAACCGGAGCTGACGATATAGATACTCTCTTTCAAATTAAAGAAGAAACAACTACATTGTTAAAACAAGGTGGGTTGGAACTAACAAAATTTAAATCTAACACTCCTTGATTAAAGAAGAAACAACTACATTGTTAAAACAAGGTGGGTTAGAACTAACAAAATTTAAATCTAACACTCCTTGATTACAGCTCAAAGAAAATCAAGATAAAAATGCGAACATAAACAATGAAGCTATCACTAGTGCGCTTGGCATTACATGGAATTCAACCACTGATAATTTTCTTTTTGCTTTTCATCCTAAAAAACAATACGCTTTTGTTACAAAACGATCTATTTTGTCGCTGGTCTCATCACTTTTTAATCCTATGGGTTTGGTTTACCCAATTGTTATTCAGCCGAGAGTTTTATTGTAAGATTTGTGGATAACAAAAGTCGATTGGGACTCAGAAGTAACTGAAAAAAACCAAAATATCATTTTTAAACTTTATAGAAGGCATAATCAATTTACATATATTAAAGGTACCACGATATATTCTACAACCAAATTTAGTTTCGCTACGCATCAATACGAGCGTAAGGATGCTGTTTAATGTGCAATGTACTGTGTGGATAATTCAACAACATCATTTTTCGGAGGAGTTTAAGATTTTAAGCAAAGGTTAACAACTAAAAAATTCTCTTAAAACATTAAGTCTCTTCGTTCAAAATGTGAACGGTTTTCTACTGAGCCGTGTTGGAGCTCTGCTGCAGAGCGCAGATATGCCTGAAAATCGTAAACATCCATTTTTGCTGCCAAAAGATTGTCATTGTTAACGTTTTAGTACACGAACTTCACGTCAAAAATTTTCATGCTATTTCTAAATCGCTTTGAGCTTTTATTAGGCAAAACTTTTGGATAGTCGGTGCTAAAGACGTTGCTAGAAAAACTGTTCGTTCCTGCATTAGTTGCATCCGCTATAAACCAAAACTATTGCAGCAATTTTTTTTTTTTTTTTTTTTTTTTTTTTTTTTTTAAAGAGAGGCAACACTCAGGAAATACTTCCTATATTTAGTGTGTTGCTTTCTTTGGAAAGGGGATAGTGGAGAGATGAAAGGTGGTGAAAGATGAAGGGCTTCAGACATGGCTTAGAATTGTCTGAAAGTCGTCCATCTTATTCCGGTGCAAGCAATAATAATCAACCAAAACGCCCACAAAATTATCGTTCGTCTTTTTATACTCAACAAAAATCGTGTTCACTTTGTAAATGCCATTGGCTTAGTGTGTGTTCAAAATTTAAAGCAATGTCTATTGAGGTACGTTTTGATACAGTCAAAAAGTTGGGCTTGTGTATAAATTGTTTTTCAGAGGGTCATGTCGTCTCTAAATGTTCATCCAAAAACAAATGTAAAGATTGCCATAAATCTCATCATACTATGCTTCATCGCACAACAGCACAACACCTAAATAATCATTCATCGCCGCCGGATTTATCTACTACACCATTTTCTTCATCATTAACATCATCTTCATCGTCATTTGTACCATCTTCGTCACATGCAATCGTAAATATTCACATATAGCCGTCATCATGAAGAGTAATTTTGGCTACTGCTGTCATTCTTGTTGCTGATACTCTTGGTGAGTTTAAATTATGCCGTGCTCTTCTCGATTCGTGTTCGCAAGTTAATCTTATTACTGATAACTTCGCAAGACTACTTAATTTGAGAAGATGGAAAACTTCAATGAACATATTGGGTGTGGAATTTACGTCAACAAATATGAAATTTGAAACAAATACAACAATTCGTTCTCGTTTAAATGATAAAGAATATCCATTGCATTTATACATAACAAATCGAATTTCTGGTCATTTGCAAGATATGGCTTTAGATATACAAAATTGGAAATTGCCTGCGAATATAAATTTGGCCGACGAACGTTTTAATGAATCTCAACAAATTGACATGTTAATAGGAGCTGACTACTTTTTTGAAATTCTTGGTTCTCAAAAGATAAAACTTGGACCTAATTTACCGATTTCACAAGAAACTTGCTTTGGCTGCGTAGTGTCAGGAAGTTATAACACAAAAAATACTGATCGACAATTAAAATTATATACTACAATTTCAAATAACAACAGCGATGATAATAATCTTAACAAACATTTGGAACTTTTATGGTTTATATCGTCATCATCAAGAAACCTAAATGAAGAGCATCTTGTTTGTGAATCTCATTTCGTAAAAAACGCCGAAGTTTTGGGTGATGGACGAATTCAAGTCATGCTGCCATTTAAAGATGATCCTTCCCAGCTAGGCTCTTCTTATAATTTAGCTTCGAAGAGATTTTAAGCATTAGAAAAACTTTTGGATCGTGACCATAATATAAAGCAATTTAGGCCACATTTTTATTTACCACATCAATACGCACTTAAACCAAGCAGTAAAAGCACAAAATTGCGTGTAGTATTCAATGCGTCGGCAAAGACATCTACTATGAAATCTTTAAACGATATTTTGTATATTGGCTCTACTATTCAAGATGAATTATTTTTATTACTCATTCGATTTCGATTACTTAAATATGCTTTAACAGCTGATATCGCAAAAATGTATCGTATGGTACTACTAAATCCATATCATTGGCCGTTACAACAAATTTTATGGAGAGAGCACGAAAATCAACCAATTTCCACCTACCAGTTGAACACCGTAACGTATGGAATGTCTGCCTCACCATACTTGGCAATTCGAAGCTTACATTATCTTGCTGACCGATATAAAAATAGCTACATAATTGGTTGAAACACTGTAAAAACACAATTCTACGTTGATGAAATGTTAACCGGAGCTGACGATATAGATACTCTCTTTTAAATTAAAGAAGAAACAACTACATTGTTAAAACAAGGTGGGTTGGAACTAACAAAATTTAAATCTAACACTCTTTGATTACAGCTCAAAGAAAATCAAGATAAAAATATGAACATAAACCATGAAGCTATCACTAGTGCGCTTGGCATTACTGGGAATTCAACCACTGATAATTTTCTTTTTGCTTTTCATCCTAAAAAACAATACGCTGTTGTTACAAAACGATCTATTTTGTCGCTGGTCTCATCAATTTTTTATCCTATGGGTTTGGTTTACCCAATTGTTATTCAACCGAGAGTTTTATTGCAAGATTTGTGGATAACAAAAGTCGATTGGGACTCAGAAGTAACTGAAAAAAAAACCAAAATATCATTTTTAAACTTTATAGAAGGCTTAAACAATTTACATATATTAAAGATACCACGATATATTCTACAACCACATTTAGTTTCGCTACGCATCAATACGGGCGTAAGGATGCTGTTTACGTTCACGTTTAACAAATCAAAAAGGTGAAGTTTTTGTCCAACTTATAACATCAAAATGTCGTGTTGCGCCTAGAAAAAAGAAGACTATGCCACAATTAGAATTGTGTGGAGCGTACCTACTTTTAAAGCTATACTCAAAGACATCACCAGTTTTTGAAAAATTTAAACCTGAAACTTTTTAGTGGTCAGACTCAACTGTAGTCTTACAATGTAACATTCGTCTACACCTGTAAATTTTGTTGGAAATCGTATATCCGAGATCCAGGAAGAAACTTTGAAATGCACATGGCTACACGTGCCAACTTCAAGTAATCCAGCAGATATTTTATTTCGAGGATGTTCAGTAACCGAGCTGTCGTCTTCAATATGGTATTTCGGTCCAGCTTTTTTAAAACAAACTTCTGAAAATTGGCCAAAACTCATTTGCCAGTACATGATAAAGACGTCGATTCTGCCATTCGAAAAACAGTATTAAAGTGTCATATCATAGAAAGCTCAGTACTAAACTTTATAGATCGTACAAGCTCATACAACAAAATTCTTCGTGTAATATCTTGGTTATTTAGATTTCATTACAAAACCAAAAGTAGCCAAATAACAACAAAAGAACTGCAACGTGCTGTGCAATGTGCTGTGTGGATAATTCAGCAACATCATTTTTCGGAGGAGTTTAAGATTTTAAGCAAAGGTCAACAACTAAAAAATTCTCTTAAAACATTAAGTCTCTTCGTTCAAAATGTGAACGGTTTTCTACTGATCCGTGTTGGAGCTCTGCTGCAGAGCGCAGATATGCCTGAAAATCGTAAACATCCATTTTTGCTGCCAAAAGATTGTCATTTTGTTAACGTTTTAGTACACGAACTTCACGTCAAAAATTTTCATGCTATTTCTAAATCGATTTTAGCTTTTATTAGGCAAAACTTTTGGATAGTCGGTGCTAAAGACGTTGCTAGAAAAACTGTTCGTTCCTGCATTAGTTGCATCCGCTATAAACCAAAATTATTGCAGCAAGATATGGGAGATCTACCAGCTGAACGCCCCTGCTAGGCCGTTTGAGAGGTGTGGGGTTGATTTTTGTGGGCCTATATATACATATTTGAAGATAAGAGGAAAACAGCCCTATAAATGTTATGTTGCAATTTTCGTCTGTAACCAAGGCGGCTCAAATTGAGGCCGTATCTGATCTCTCATCTGACGCTTTTTTAGCAGCCTTAAAGCGATTAATTGGTCGTCGTGGTTTGCCATCAAACATTTTTTGTGACAACGCCACAAATTTTATTGGGGCTAATGCACAACACAATGATCTTAAAAAATTGTTTCAAGTCTTTTCAAAATAAAATTAATGATTTTTGTAGTAAAAACTTTATTAAATTTAGTTTTATTCCCCCCCCCCCCCCCCCAAAATAGCACCACATTTTGGAGGCATTTGGGAGGCCGCAGGAAAATCGGCCAAAGGCTTTTTATACCGTACTTTTGCTAATGCTAAAATTAATTATGAAGAGCTCTCTACCACTCTCATTGAAATTGAAGCTATCATGAATTCTCGACCAATCTCATCTCAATCATGTTAAATGTAACGAAATTAACCACTTGCAGAGATGGAAACGTATTACTGCAGCTAAACAACAGTTTTGGACAAAATGGTCAACAGATTATTTAAATGACATGATTCAAAAAAGTCGATGGTCCTCATCAGAACTAAACATACAGCAAAACACTTCTAGCTACATATCCTGGCAGAGATGGGAAAGTCAGAGTAGCTGATGTCAAAACTGCAAAGGGGTTATTTCGAAGACCAGTTCACAAGCTAGCTGTTCTACTCAACCCTTGAAAGCTGATACTTTCAACGCCGCCGGAATGTTGGAACCTATATTT
Source organism: Delia radicum (assembly GCA_021234595.1). Lineage (NCBI taxonomy): Eukaryota > Metazoa > Arthropoda > Insecta > Diptera > Anthomyiidae > Delia > Delia radicum. The sequence goes on from CM037853.1 coordinate 187,203,707, forward strand.
TGTAGAGTTCTACTGTTTGTTTTTAAAATTATTTTAAGTTTTCTTTAAAATCTTATTGGTTAAATATTTTAACATGTCAAGTTAATTTTGTTCACCGCTGTACTCTGTTTTCCAATAGTTTCTGTATTTTGTGTCTATCCATAGTTACAGTTTTAGAACTTTTTTCTATATAAAAATCAAAATCTCTAAAAAATTTTAAGTCAGTTTGTTTATAACGTGCGATCGAAAGCAAATCTTTTTTATTTCGTCTTGCCCTTGTGCATAATTTTTCGGTTTTTTGTTCAACTTTAAAATAATAAAGTCAACGTTCATACAACTAACGTAGTCGTTATCTAAAACTAGCCGTTTGTTATCCAAATCTCTAGATATACGATGCTGTCACAATTTATTTGAATTTATTTTCAACAGGAAAAGATCAAATCAAATCTTCAATCAAATATTCACTCCAATAGAAATCTCTTGATAATATTGCAAACCAGGAGTTGTATATTGCAGTTGTATATCATGCAGCTGTTACACATAAACTGTTACATAAACGATTAGGGAAAATATCAGCAACAATCTTTTCACTATCACTGCTTCCTTATATACGGCTATGTGCTGGATATCGAGTCGTTTTCAAATAGCAAACTTTTTTGAAAACGAATCATGTAGAAATTGTTGTTCCTTAAAGCGTACGTTTTGGTATATTCGAAGTTTTGTTCGAAAAAAAAATTTTTAATGTCAAAAGCTTGTAAACGTAATTTTAATCAGCTGTTGTATTGTATCAAAAAAGGAAAAAAGCTGTAAACAAAAAAATTATACAAAAAATACCCGGTGTTTTTGTTTTAAGTTATGTTTATTTACGGCTGCGTGGGCCAACAAAAAATAAAAAGAAGATGCATAAGGGATGCCTCAGACCCTTTGAGTATTCCAGATAGTAAATTCTAATTGTTTTTTTTTTAACTTGTCGGCGTCCTTTTATCTTTTTTTTTTTGCTTGTACACAACACAGAGATGATGAATTCAATTTTCAAAATAGTACTTTTTATCCCCAACAGTACTAAACAAATTAACAAACCAAATCGTCATGAAAATTTATTTATTATTTATTTAAGAGCTTGTTCACAACAACAGCTAAAACTAAAAGCGAAACTGTACACTCTGTATGGGAAATTTTAGTAAAAATTCTATGGGAAAATAGATTTGCTTTAAGCTTTTATTGTGAACAGCATCTAAAACAAAACTTAGCCGATGTTGTTTAAGTGTAAGTGACACCTGCTTTTTTGTAATAGAGGGGTTTTCTATCGGAAATTTAAAATTTTTTTTAACATTCCGTTTTGTTTTTTAAAATGAATTTTGCCAAAACATTTAGCTTAAAATAGAATTAATTCTATTATGACGAAGTTTTTGTCAGCAGTCTATCGGATTTTTGCTATTCATACAAAATGTATGGGGAAATAATTTAGTTATTAGTTTTATCTCTTATTGGGAGTGTTCTCATAAACAAAAATTTGTAAATTAAGTAGTCAAGTGGTCATAAGAGTACCATGGTACTTTTCAAATACTACAGCAAAAAGTACTATAGTAGCAACTTTATCATCCCTGACACGACATGCAAATGTTTTTTTAAAAACATGTCATTAAAATCTAGGGCTGCCATATCAAATTATTGCAATAATTTTGCAACTAAAGCAATAGCTTTTATGTGTTTATTTTTAACATAACAATTAAAAACATATTTGCTATTTATTTTTATATACATTCTAATTGTTAATTTGATGTTATGTTGTTATTAAATAAAAAAACTGCAAAAAAAACTTGACCTATTGAAGTTTATGAACTTCGGTAACTCTGGATTTTTCGAACATCATTATAAAAGAAGAAGAAGACTTTAAGTAAATTTGCGATTTGCAAAAAAAAGTGTTTTTTCAAGAAATATTTTTTTTAAGACAGTTTTTTAATAAAAGTTAATAATAAATTACTTATGTGCATGATAAAAAAATTAATTTACATTGTTCATGCTCAGTTCAAAGTGTTTTTGTAATTGTTAGACTAAAACTTTGTTTAAAAAAATGCATTTTATTTCTTGTTTGTGAATCTCATTTCGTAAAAAACGCCGAAGTTTTGGGTGATGGACGAATTCAAGTCATGCTGCCATTTAAAGATGATCCTTCCCAGCTAGGCTCTTCTTATAATTTAGCTTCGAAGAGATTTTAAGCATTAGAAAAACGTTTGGATCGTGACCATAATATAAAGCAATTTAGGCCACATTTTTATTTACCACATCAATACGCACTTAAACCAAGCAGTAAAAGCACAAAATTGCGTGTAGTATTCAATGCGTCGGCAAAACATCTACTATGAAATCTTTAAACGATATTTTTTATATTGGCTCTACTATTCAAGATGAATTATTTTTATTACTCTTTCGATTTCGATTACTTAAATATGCTTTAACAGCTGATATCGCAAAAATGTATCGTATGGTACTACTAAATCCATATCATTGGCCGTTACAACAAATTTTATGGAGAGAGCATGAAAATCAACCAATTTCCACCTACCAGTTGAACACCGTAACGTATGGAATGTCTGCCTCACCATACTTGGCAATTCGAAGCTTACATTATCTTGCTGACCGATATAAAAATAGCTACATAATTGGTTGAAACACTGTAAAAACACAATTCTACGTTGATGAAATGTTAACCGGAGCTGACGATATAGATACTCTCTTTTAAATTAAAGAAGAAACAACTACATTGTTAAAACAAGGTGGGTTGGAACTAACAAAATTTAAATCTAACACTCTTTGATTACAGCTCAAAGAAAATCAAGATAAAAATATGAACATAAACCATGAAGCTATCACTAGTGCGCTTGGCATTACTTGGAATTCAACCACTGATAATTTTCTTTTTGCTTTTCATCCTAAAAAACAATACGCTGTTGTTACAAAACGATCTATTTTGTCGCTGGTCTCATCAATTTTTTATCCTATGGGTTTGGTTTACCCAATTGTTATTCAACCGAGAGTTTTATTGCAAGATTTGTGGATAACAAAAGTCGATTGGGACTCAGAAGTAACTGAAAAAAAACCAAAATATCATTTTTAAACTTTATAGAAGGCTTAAACAATTTACATATATTAAAGATACCACGATATATTCTACAACCACATTTAGTTTCGCTACGCATCAATACGGCGTAAGGATGCTGTGTACGTTCACGTTTAACAAATCAAAAAGGTGAAGTTTTTGTCCAACTTATAACATCAAAATGTCGTGTTGCGCCTAGAAAAAAGAAGACTATGCCACAATTAGAATTGTGTGGAGCGTACCTACTTTTAAAGCTATACTCAAAGATATCACCAGTTTCTGAAAAATTTAAACCTGAAACTTTTTAGTGGTCAGACTCAACTGTAGTCTTACAATGTAACATTCGTCTACACCTGTAAATTTTGTTGGAAATCGTATATCCGAGATCCAGGAAGAAACTTTGAAATGCACATGGCTACACGTGCCAACTTCAAGTAATCCAGCAGATATTTTATTTCGAGGATGTTCAGTAACCGAGCTGTCGTCTTCAATATGGTATTTCGGTCCAGCTTTTTTAAAACAAACTTCTGAAAATTGGCCAAAAACTCATTTGCCAGTACATGATAAAGACGTCGATTCTGCCATTCGAAAAACAGTATTAAAGTATCATATCATAGAAAGCTCAGTACTAAACTTTATAGATCGTACAAGCTCATACATCAAAATTCTACGTGTAATATCTTGGTTATTTAGATTTCATTACAAAACCAAAAGTAGCCAAATAACAACAAAAGAACTGCAACGTGCTGTGCAATGTGCTGTGTGGATAATTCAGCAACATCATTTTTCGGAGGAGTTTAAGATATTAAGCAAAGGTCAACAACTAAAAAATTCTCTTAAAACATTAAGTCTCTTCGTTCAAAATGTGAACGGTTTTCTACTGATCCGTGTTGGAGCTCTGCTGCAGAGCGCAGATATGCCTGAAAATCGTAAACATCCATTTTTGCTGCCAAAAGATTGTCATTTTGTTAACGTTTTAGTACACGAACTTCACGTCAAAAATTTTCATGCTATTTCTAAATCGCTTTGAGCTTTTATTAGGCAAAACTTTTGGATAGTCGGTGCTAAAGACGTTGCTAGAAAAACTGTTCGTTCCTGCATTAGTTGCATCCGCTATAAACCAAAATTATTGCAGCAAGTTATGGGAGATCTACCAGCTGAACGCCCCTGCTAGGCCGTTTGAGAGGTGTGGGGTTGATTTTTGTGGGCCTATATATACATATTTGAAGATAAGAGGAAAACAGCCCTATAAATGTTATGTTGCAATTTTCGTCTGTAACCAAGGCGGCTCAAATTGAGGCCGTATCTGATCTCTCATCTGACGCTTTTTTAGCAGCCTTGAAGCGATTAATTGGTCGTCGTGGTTTGCCATCAAACATTTTTTGTGACAACGCCACAAATTTTATTGGGGCTAATGCACAACACAATGATCTTAAAAAATTGTTTCAAGTCTTTTCAAAATAAAATTAATGATTTTTGTAGTAAAAACTTTATTAAATTTAGTTTTATTCCCCCCCCCCCCCCCAAAATAGCACCACATTTTGGAGGCATTTGGGAGGGCCGCAGGAAAATCGGCCAAAGGCTTTTTATACCGTACTTTTGCTAATGCTAAAATTAATTATGAAGAGCTCTCTACCACTCTCATTGAAATTGAAGCTATCATGAATTCTCGACCAATCTCATCTCAATCATGTTAAATGTAACGAAATTAACCACTTGCAGAGATGGAAACGTATTACTGCAGCTAAACAACAGTTTTGGACAAAATGGTCAACAGATTATTTAAATGACTTGATTCAAAAAAGTCGATGGTCCTCATCAGAACTAAACATACAGCAAAACACTTCTAGCTACATATCCTGGCAGAGATGGGAAAGTCAGAGTAGCTGATGTCAAAACTGCAAAGGGGTTATTTCGAAGACCAGTTCACAAGCTAGCTGTTCTACTCATCCCTTGAAAGCTGATACTTTCAACGCCGCCGGAATGTTGGAACCTATATTTTGTAGAGTTCTACTGTTTGTTTTTAAAATTATTTTAAGTTTTCTTTAAAATCTTATTGGTTAAATATTTTAACATGTCAAGTTAATTTTGTTCACCGCTGTACTCTGTTTTCCAATAGTTTCTGTATTTTGTGTCTATCCATAGTTACAGTTTTAGAACTTTTTTCTGTATAAAAATCAAAATCTCTAAAAAATTTTAAGTCAGTTTGTTTATAACGTGCGATCGAAAGCAAATCTTTTTTATTTCGTCTTGCCCTTGTGCATAATTTTTCGGTTTTTTGTTCAACTTTAAAATAATAAAGTCAACGTTCATACAACTAACGTAGTCGTTATCTAAAACTAGCCGTTTGTTATCCAAATCTCTAGATATACGATGCTGTCACAATTTATTTGAATTTATTTTCAACAGGAAAAGATCAAATCAAATCTTCAATCAAATATTCACTCCAATAGAAATCTCTTGATAATATTGCAAACCAGGAGTTGTATATTGCAGTTGTATATCATGCAGCTGTTACACATAAACTGTTACATAAACGATTAGGGAAAATATCAGCAACAATCTTTTCACTATCACTGCTTCCTTATATACGGCTATGTGCTGGATATCGAGTCGTTTTCAAATAGCAAACTTTTTTGAAAACGAATCATGTAGAAATTGTTGTTCCTTAAAGCGTACGTTTTGGTATATTCGAAGTTTTGTTCGAAAAAAAAATTTTTAATGTCAAAAGCTTGTAAACGTAATTTTAATCAGCTGTTGTATTGTATCAAAAAAGGAAAAAAGCTGTAAACAAAAAAATTATACAAAAAATACCCGGTGTTTTTGTTTTAAGTTATGTTTATTTACGGCTGCGTGGGCCAACAAAAAATAAAAAGAAGATGCATAAGGGATGCCTCAGACCCTTTGAGTATTCCAGATAGTAAATTCTAATTGTTTTTTTTTAACTTGTCGGCGTCCTTTTATCTTTTTTTTTTTGCTTGTACACAACACAGAGATGATGAATTCAATTTTCAAAATAGTACTTTTTATCCCCAACAGTACTAAACAAATTAACAAACCAAATCGTCATGAAAATTTATTTATTATTTATTTAAGAGCTTGTTCACAACAACAGCTAAAACTAAAAGCGAAACTGTACACTCTGTATGGGAAATTTTAGTAAAAATTCTATGGGAAAATAGATTTGCTTTAAGCTTTTATTGTGAACAGCATCTAAAACAAAACTTAGCCGATGTTGTTTAAGTGTAAGTGACACCTGCTTTTTTGTAATAGAGGGGTTTTCTATCGGAAATTTAAAATTTTTTTTAACATTCCGTTTTGTTTTTTAAAATGAATTTTGCCAAAACATTTAGCTTAAAATAGAATTAATTCTATTATGACGAAGTTTTTGTCAGCAGTCTATCGGATTTTTGCTATTCATACAAAATGTATGGGGAAATAATTTAGTTATTAGTTTTATCTCTTATTGGGAGTGTTCTCATAAACAAAAATTTGTAAATTAAGTAGTCAAGTGGTCATAAGAGTACCATGGTACTTTTCAAATACTACAGCAAAAAGTACTATAGTAGCAACTTTATCATCCCTGACACGACATGCAAATGTTTTTTTAAAAACATGTCATTAAAATCTAGGGCTGCCATATCAAATTATTGCAATAATTTTGCAACTAAAGCAATAGCTTTTATGTGTTTATTTTTAACATAACAATTAAAAACATATTTGCTATTTATTTTTATATACATTCTAATTGTTAATTTGATGTTATGTTGTTATTAAATAAAAAAACTGCAAAAAAAACTTGACCTATTGAAGTTTATGAACTTCGGTAACTCTGGATTTTTCGAACATCATTATAAAAGAAGAAGAAGACTTTAAGTAAATTTGCGATTTGCAAAAAAAAGTGTTTTTTTCAAGAAATATTTTTTTTAAGACAGTTTTTTAATAAAAGTTAATAATAAATTACTTATGTGCATGATAAAAAAATTAATTTACATTGTTCATGCTCAGTTCAAAGTGTTTTTGTAATTGTTAGACTAAAACTTTGTTTAAAAAAATGCATTTTATTTCTTGTTTGTGAATCTCATTTCGTAAAAAACGCCGAAGTTTTGGGTGATGGACGAATTCAAGTCATGCTGCCATTTAAAGATGATCCTTCCCAGCTAGGCTCTTCTTATAATTTAGCTTCGAAGAGATTTTAAGCATTAGAAAAACGTTTGGATCGTGACCATAATATAAAGCAATTTAGGCCACATTTTTATTTACCACATCAATACGCACTTAAACCAAGCAGTAAAAGCACAAAATTGCGTGTAGTATTCAATGCGTCGGCAAAGACATCTGCTATGAAATCTTTAAACGATATTTTTTATATTGGCTCTACTATTCAAGATGAATTATTTTTATTACTCTTTCGATTTCGATTACTTAAATATGCTTTAACAGCTGATATCGCAAAAATGTATCGTATGGTACTACTAAATCCATATCATTGGCCGTTACAACAAATTTTATGGAGAGAGCATGAAAATCAAAAAATTTCCACCTACCAGTTGAACACCGTAACGTATGGAATGTCTGCCTCACCATACTTGGCAATTCGAAGCTTACATTATCTTGCTGACCGATATAAAAATAGCTACATAATTGGTTGAAACACTGTAAAAACACAATTCTACGTTGATGAAATGTTAACCGGAGCTGACGATATAGATACTCTCTTTTAAATTAAAGAAGAAACAACTACACTGTTAAAACAAGGTGGGTTGGAACTAACAAAATTTAAATCTAACACTCTTTGATTACAGCTCAAAGAAAATCAAGATAAAAATATGAACATAAACCATGAAGCTATCACTAGTGCGCTTGGCATTACTTGGAATTCAACCACTGATAATTTTCTTTTTGCTTTTCATCCTAAAAAACAATACGCTGTTGTTACAAAACGATCTATTTTGTCGCTGGTCTCATCAATTTTTTATCCTATGGGTTTGGTTTACCCAATTGTTATTCAACCGAGAGTTTTATTGCAAGATTTGTGGATAACAAAAGTCGATTGGGACTCAGAAGTAACTGAAAAAAAACCAAAATATCATTTTTAAACTTTATAGAAGGCTTAAACAATTTACATATATTAAAGATACCACGATATATTCTACAACCACATTTAGTTTCGCTACGCATCAATACGGCGTAAGGATGCTGTGTACGTTCACGTTTAACAAATCAAAAAGGTGAAGTTTTTGTCCAACTTATAACATCAAAATGTCGTGTTGCGCCTAGAAAAAAGAAGACTATGCCACAATTAGAATTGTGTGGAGCGTACCTACTTTTAAAGCTATACTCAAAGATATCACCAGTTTCTGAAAAATTTAAACCTGAAACTTTTTAGTGGTCAGACTCAACTGTAGTCTTACAATGTAACATTCGTCTACACCTGTAAATTTTGTTGGAAATCGTATATCCGAGATCCAGGAAGAAACTTTGAAATGCACATGGCTACACGTGCCAACTTCAAGTAATCCAGCAGATATTTTATTTCGAGGATGTTCAGTAACCGAGCTGTCGTCTTCAATATGGTATTTCGGTCCAGCTTTTTTAAAACAAACTTCTGAAAATTGGCCAAAAACTCATTTGCCAGTACATGATAAAGACGTCGATTCTGCCATTCGAAAAACAGTATTAAAGTGTCATATCATAGAAAGCTCAGTACTAAACTTTATAGATCGTACAAGCTCATACATCAAAATTCTACGTGTAATATCTTGGTTATTTAGATTTCATTACAAAACCAAAAGTAGCCAAATAACAACAAAAGAACTGCAACGTGCTGTGCAATGTGCTGTGTGGATAATTCAGCAACATCATTTTTCGGAGGAGTTTAAGATATTAAGCAAAGGTCAACAACTAAAAAATTCTCTTAAAACATTAAGTCTCTTCGTTCAAAATGTGAACGGTTTTCTACTGATCCGTGTTGGAGCTCTGCTGCAGAGCGCAGATATGCCTGAAAATCGTAAACATCCATTTTTGCTGCCAAAAGATTGTCATTTTGTTAACGTTTTAGTACACGAACTTCACGTCAAAAATTTTCATGCTATTTCTAAATCGCTTTGAGCTTTTATTAGGCAAAACTTTTGGATAGTCGGTGCTAAAGACGTTGCTAGAAAAACTGTTCGTTCCTGCATTAGTTGCATCCGCTATAAACCAAAATTATTGCAGCAAGTTATGGGAGATCTACCAGCTGAACGCCCCTGCTAGGCCGTTTGAGAGGTGTGGGGTTGATTTTTGTGGGCCTATATATACATATTTGAAGATAAGAGGAAAACAGCCCTATAAATGTTATGTTGCAATTTTCGTCTGTAACCAAGGCGGCTCAAATTGAGGCCGTATCTGATCTCTCATCTGACGCTTTTTTAGCAGCCTTGAAGCGATTAATTGGTCGTCGTGGTTTGCCATCAAACATTTTTTGTGACAACGCCACAAATTTTATTGGGGCTAATGCACAACACAATGATCTTAAAAAATTGTTTCAAGTCTTTTCAAAATGAAATTAATGATTTTTGTAGTAAAAACTTTATTAAATTTAGTTTTATTCCCCCCCCCCCCCCAAAATAGCACCACATTTTGGAGGCATTTGGGAGGCCGCAGGAAAATCGGCCAAAGGCTTTTTATACCGTACTTTTGCTAATGCTAAAATTAATTATGAAGAGCTCTCTACCACTCTCATTGAAATTGAAGCTATCATGAATTCTCGACCAATCTCATCTCAATCATGTTAAATGTAACGAAATTAACCACTTGCAGAGATGGAAACGTATTACTGCAGCTAAACAACAGTTTTGGACAAAATGGTCAACAGATTATTTAAATGACTTGATTCAAAAAAGTCGATGGTCCTCATCAGAACTAAACATACAGCAAAACACTTCTAGCTACATATCCTGGCAGAGATGGGAAAGTCAGAGTAGCTGATGTCAAAACTGCAAAGGGGTTATTTCGAAGACCAGTTCACAAGCTAGCTGTTCTACTCAACCCTTGAAAGCTGATACTTTCAACGCCGCCGGAATGTTGGAACCTATATTTTGTAGAGTTCTACTGTTTGTTTTTAAAATTATTTTAAGTTTTCTTTAAAATCTTATTGGTTAAATATTTTAACATGTCAAGTTAATTTTGTTCACCGCTGTACTCTGTTTTCCAATAGTTTCTGTATTTTGTGTCTATCCATAGTTACAGTTTTAGAACTTTTTTCTGTATAAAAATCAAAATCTCTAAAAAATTTTAAGTCAGTTTGTTTATAACGTGCGATCGAAAGCAAATCTTTTTTATTTCGTCTTGCCCTTGTGCATAATTTTTCGGTTTTTTGTTCAACTTTAAAATAATAAAGTCAACGTTCATACAACTAACGTAGTCGTTATCTAAAACTAGCCATTTGTTATCCAAATCTCTAGATATACGATGCTGTCACAATTTATTTGAATTTATTTTCAACAGGAAAAGATCAAATCAAATCTTCAATCAAATATTCACTCCAATAGAAATCTCTTGATAATATTGCAAACCAGGAGTTGTATATTGCAGTTGTATACAGTGTTGCCATAATTTTTTTTAAAAAATCTGCTAATTTAAAAAAAAAAATCTTTTTTTTTGGATAAAAATCTTTTTTCAACCAAAACCAAATTTTAAAAAAATAAAGAACACAAGTATTTTTTTTTTTCAATTTATTTATTAAAACATAACATAAAAACATATTCAAAATTCTATTATATAGATATATGTATAAAAAACTAAAAGTAAAAAAACAAAAATACAAATTATTCATTTAATAACATTTTAAGATAATATATCTTAAATTTGTGAGATCATATTACTATTAAAGAAAAATTAGTTGTACATGTGTTTACTGTATTTATTTGACATTTCTTTTGTCATTATAAAATTTGTGCAATTAGAATTATTTTTTTTAAGAAAATCTTTAGTTCTTAAAATGCCACATAGAGAAGGGGTTTCTAATTTATTTCTGGTTTTGGTTTTATTATTATTAATTTGAGAAAATATTCTCTCTACATTCGCTGTTGCCACAGGTATAGACAAAATTGCGTAGACAATTTTTTTTAAATTTGGAAAAGCTTCGGAGCCATCGCAACGTTTAATATTCAATATGACCTCCCAAAACGTTTCTATATTCGGCTCATCTAATAAATTATTGTCATTAAAATTTAAATGAAGTAATTCTCTCCATTCGTCGTCACTTTCCTGAATATGGTTTGAGCCTACGACATTTGGAATAAAAGTGCATAACTCTGCAATGCTCTTTACTGTTCCTTCAATTACATTGGCAGGCGCTAAAATCTCAACACATTTTAGAAAATCGTTGCTAAAATCAAATTTTATTAATAGCCTATTACAAAGCCCAACATAAAATTTCAAACAATGTTCTCTAAAATACTTTTCATCATTTTTAGATAGTTTATGTGTTGTCTTTAACGCAACAGTTACTTCAGCACCTAAGTATATGTCGTTGAGGGATTTTAGATACATAGGATTGTTAACATCTATTTTTTGAAACATTTCACTACATATATAAGAATCTTTTACTATATATTCAAATATTTTAAGATATAACCGTTTCATTTCACTGTTAAGTAAATGAATTTGGGGACTTTCACTTTGAAATAGTCTGTTTAACTTATTTATATCGGCTAATACAAATTTTAAAAATTTTAAATATAATTCAAATTCGGCTTTGTTTAAATAGCCTAAAATTCTCTGCGTTGAATCAAATTTTTCTAGTTCTTCGTGCAAAAAAAATAGTTTTAGTACATCTAAACGACTAAGAAGCTGATTTACTGTGGCTTCAAGTGAAAGCCAACGTGTTTGCGAAGGGTGTAACATTTTTCGTGGATTATAATCCAACAAAATTTGTAGATCTGCAAATAAACCTATTCGTTTCGGACTATTTTCAATGAAATTGTAAATATCCCTTGCACCTCCTTCGACATAATTGGGCAAAAAACCACAAGCGTAATTTGCACACAACGCAAAAGAATGGCAAATACATTTAAATATAATAAGGTTTGGGCAATCATCTTTCAATAGTGAAGCCACTGAATGATTAGCGCCCGTCATGACATTGGCTCCATCTGCTCCAAATCCTATTAAATTAGTCTTGTAATTAATATTATATTGACGAAAAACATTTACAATTATATCATAAATCCCATTGGCACTGCAATCTTTTACTTGTACGAGGTCAAAAAAAAAATCACATACCTTGCCATTAAACTCCATTCGGACAACTAATGACAACAACTTAGTTTTAGATATGTCTGTGGATTCATCTACGCATAGTGAAAAAACGTTTGCATTCAGCATTTTAGCAAAGCTCAGAGTGATGGGTTTCCCCTAAAACATTTTTTACCAATGCAGTTGTCTTGGTCCTTCCGCAAGTTGTTGTTTTTATTAATTCCGAATCTATTACAGTTTTCTGAAGCAATGGAATCAAATGATCCATTGCCAGAAAAGGGATATTATGTTCGGCACAGAAAGCAGCCAAGTGGAGTTCAATATTTGCCACTTTATTACTGCATTTTGCCATTTCTTTGAAAACAGCGTTGCCGCCCGCATGTAACTGGATTGCTTTTGCCCTTTCGATATGCTTCACTGTTGTTGCATGAGCTTTTAAATCTGAAACTCCTCCCTGTACTTTTAATTCAATATTGCAAACTTTACAATACGCCAAATTGTTGTCACTTTTTTTGATCCACGTTCGCAGCAACTCATGTTCTTCCCAGGATTTACAGTAGTTTCCTCTTTTTTTCGTGTTAGATACACGGTGTGATTTAACATTATTATTTTCTTCACTACTAACAGAACCTTGAAAAATAATTTGTTATTTTAAAGAAAGATAGTTTTAAATGCTAGACTTACTTTTCTTAGTTAAATATTTATCCATATTTAAAAAAGCAAACACGAAAATCCGAAAAGAAAAATCACTATCTTACACTGACATTTAAACAACATGTGTTCAATGTAAAAAATATGTATGACATAGTTGCAAAAAAGGGAGTAAGAAAATATTTTAGTAAACAGAAGACATAGTTGCATTAAAAAGGCTGTTAACATTTTTATAACATTGTTGCATAGAAAGTAATATTGTACTTTCGTTTAAATTAAGTTGTATCTAATTTTGGTAAGGAATTAGTTCTCGTAGTAATCGATCAAAACCAAAAAATCTGATCTAGCTTTAAAAATCTTTTTTTTTTGGCAAAAATCTGAAAATCTGTCCAGTACCTTAAAAATCTGTAAAAAACAGATAAATCTGTCCATTTGGCAACACTGGTTGTATATCATGCAGCTGTTACACATAAACTGTTACATAAACGATTAGGGAAAATATCAGCAACAATCTTTTCACTATCATTGCTTCCTTATATACGGCTATGTGCTGGATATCGAGTCGTTTTCAAATAGCAAACTTTTTTGAAAACGAATCATGTAGAAATTGGTGTTCCTTAAAACGTACGTTTTGGTATATACGAAGTTTTGTTCGAAAAAAAAATTTTTAATGTCAAAAGCTTGTAAACGTAATTTTAATCAGCTGTTGTATTGTATCAAAAAAGGAAAAAAGCTGTAAACAAAAAAATTATACAAAAAATACCCGGTGTTTTTGTTTTAAGTTATGTTTATTTACGGCTGCGTGGGCCAACAAAAATAAAAAGAAGATGCATAAGGGATGCCTCAGACCCTTTGAGTATTCCAGATAGTAAATTCTAATTGTTTTTTTTAACTTGTCGGCGTCCTTTTATCTTTTTTTTTTTTTGCTTGTACACAACACAGAGATGATGAATTCAATTTTCAAAATAGTACTTTTTATCCCCAACAGTACTAAACAAATTAACAAACCAAATCGTCATGAAAATTTATTTATTATTTATTTAAGAGCTTGTTCACAACAACAGTAAAACTAAAAGCGAAACTGTACACTCTGTATGGGAAATTTTAGTAAAAATTCTATGGGAAAATAGATTTGCTTTAAGCTTTTATTGTGAACAGCATCTAAAACAAAACTTAGCCGATGTTGTTTAAGTGTAAGTGACACCTGCTTTTTTGTAATAGAGGGGTTTTCTATCGGAAATTTAAAATTTTTTTTGACATTCCGTTTTGTTTTTTAAAATGAATTTTGCCAAAACATTTAGCTTAAAATAGAATTAATTCTATTATGAGGAAGTTTTTGTCAGCAGTCTATCGGATTTTTGCTATTCATACAAAATGTATGGGGAAATAATTTAGTTATTAGTTTTATCTCTTATTGGGAGTGTTCTCATAAACAAAAATTTGTAAATTAAGTAGTCAAGTGGTCATAAGAGTACCATGGTACTTTTCAAATACTACAGCAAAAAGTACTATAGTAGCAACTTTATCATCCCTGACACGACATGCAAATGTTTTTTAAAAAACATGTCATTAAAATCTAGGGCTGCCATATCAAATTATTGCAATAATTTTGCAACTAAAGCAATAGTTTTTATGTGTTTATTTTTAACATAACAATTAAAAACATATTTGCTATTTATTTTTATATACATTCTAAATGTTAATTTGATGTTATGTTGTTATTAAATAAAAAAAATGCAAAAAAACTTGACCTATTGAAGTTTATGAACTTCGGTAACTCTGGATTTTTCGAACATCATTATAAAAGAAGAAGAAGACTTTAAGTAAATTTGCGATTTGCAAAAAAAAAGTGTTTTTTCAAGAAATATTTTTTTTAAGACAGTTTTTTAATAAAAGTTAATAATAAATTACTTATGTGCATGATAAAAAAATTAATTTACATTGTTCATGCTCAGTTCAAAGTGTTTTTGTAATTGTTAGACTAAAACTTTGTTTAAAAAATGCATTTTATTTCATTGCCACAGATTTATGTAAAAATACATGAAATATTAAGAGATTTTTAAAAGTCTTGTTTTAAAGTGTAATGGCAGAAGTCGGGACCCTCGTTTCTGCCAACACTCTTGTATAATAAAATCTCACACTTGATACGTTATTTGGCCTAATAATTCTCAGACGACCCTCGACACAATCTGAGAGTATATAAAGCGCAGCATCACGCAAATCGGGATCAGTTGTCTGCAGCCGTGGTCGTGAACACAAGGTAAACCTACTAATCACTCTGTCTTCTTTTAGCTCTCAAGGACTTATCCTGAAAAGGAAGCGTGCCGTCATAGGTCACTTCCACCCTTAGATATCCTGCCGTATCCTGCGAAGGTCCTTTGCATCCTGGGAGTATCCTGCCGTATCCTTCAAAGGTCCTGCGTCATCCTTGCGACATCCTGCGAAGGTCCTTTGACATCCTGGGAGTATCCTGCCGTATCCTTCAAAGGTCCTGCGTCATCCTTGCGACATCCCGCGAAGGTCCTTTGACATCCTGAGAGTATCCTGCCGTATCCTTCAAAGGTCCGGCGTCATCCTTACGACATCCTGCGAAGGTCCTTTGACATCCTGAGAGTATCCTGCCGTCAAGTGTGTGCCGTTCGTTGGTCGCCTGAGGGTACCGCTAAGGACAACATTGGAGTGTGTGCCGTTCGTAGGTCGCCTCCCCTCAAGTGTGTGCCGTTCGTTGGTCGCCTGGGGGTACTACCAAAGGTAACATCGGAGTGTGTGCCGTT